>VUQG01042548.1:0-17530 GCA_015106755.1 Etia nguti
TGAAGTTTTCCTACCCTGAGGCTGGTATCGAGGGTTGAGTACAGCAGGCAGACAGAACCTCAGACCATCATCAGCCTGCACAGCCAGCTCAGTCACGTACTCCAACCTGATGGAGGCGCTCTCTCCTGGAGGCAGACTCCCCACACTCAGAGAGAATATATCTGGACTTTGATCACTCTCCTCCAATAGGAAGGCCTGCTGACCGGCGCTCAGAGCATCATCATACTCCTCACGAGCCTGGAGGACAGGTGACACATGTCAGTGACATTCACTGTGTTTATTCTTATTTTGAATCTAACTTATAATCAGGTTGTATTTACTGTCCAGCTCACCTTCTGTTTCTCCTTCACCTCAGCTACAATCTGTGTCTCTCCAATCTTAGCACTGAAATGACAGACAGCAGCATCTCCAGGCAGAGGGAAGACAAAAACAGCCTCTAATGGTTTGTCCTTCATGTTCTCATAGTTCAGAGTGGAGACCACTGTAGCCACATGGTCCCTCACCTCCAGCTCCACCTCAATGCTCTTCAGAGGAACTAAAAGAAAAACATAAACATCCAAACACAATTGTTTTTGATTAAATTCAAAATTAGTTTAGTCTAATGCCCATTTTGGATGTTCATCAACTTTTTACCTGGTTCCTTCTGGGCAGTTAGCAGACCACAGGCTCTCATCATTGTTCCTGTGCAAGAGACAACCACCACAGAGATTAACTCCAAATAAAAGAATTTAGTGTTGCTTTCATTTTGGCTCCAGAAGCTAAACAACTAACAGATGACAATGACAGTTAAGAGGATCTGACTGAGGAACAGTTAAGATCTAAATCTAGAACTAGGGAATAATTACGTAATATGAGGATTTAAAAGCTCTTCAAAGTTTTAAAAAATCAATTAGGAATCCAAGAGCCTTTTCTCTATAAATTTGTTCAACATCTGGCAGCTGAAGTTTAAATAAACTGGAAGTAGGAGATGACCTTTTGGCTTTGACTTTAGCAGACAGAATTACAGTAGTTTAAATCTGATAAAATGAAGGCATGTATTTCATATCTTTCACTTGTAATTTAAACATTTTTTTACTTTTCCCACATTTTTTATTAAAAATAAGGATGACTGTATGACCTTAATTTGTAGCCTAAATCCAAATAAAGTCCAAAGTTAGAAATGACACCCTGTTTAGGAGCAAACCTAATGTTTCACGATCATACACATCAGGTCATGCATCAAGTTTGGGGCACTATTATGTGCGGCCTGAGGGCATCGTTCCGGTCATCGTCTTGTTGTGTTTTTCTTGTCACCTTCATTAACCTGCTCCCTCACATCTCTGATTTATTCTTAGTGCAGAATGTGGGTGCTCATGGCTGCACGAATATAAACCTGAAGACAGCACAACATGGGGGTCGCCAACTGGTGTTTCGGTCTTTCTCTCCATCTACCTAAACTCCATCAGCATCGGTTTCATCTTTCTGTTCCTTTGATAGTTTTGTTTATCAAGTATAGGTTGAGTTGGGAGTTACCGGTACTCCTGTTTTTGGTTTCTGTTAGTTTAGTTTTACAGAACAGAAGCCTAGATCCAATGGTGCACTGTGTGGTTGGTTCATGGTCTTCTTCCTCTTTGTTTGTTTTAGTCAGGGCTTTCATCTATTCCCCCCCCCCCTTTTTGTCATCTTTGAGTAACTATATCCCCAGTAATAAAACCTTGTGTTTATGGCAGCAGCTTTGTGGCATCTTATATGCTGGACGAATGGAAGTTTTGGGACATTTAATATCAGAGAGAATTTACTTCTGTTACTACGTATCATCAGAAATCTGTGCTAAATATTAAGATGGATAATTTACAATAATGTAGATGTCTACTCTAGCTTATTTTTTTTACTTGATTATTTACATTATCTCTGACTTTTTCCCCACTTGAAATAAGTCAAATTTTATATTTAAAAAAAAGATGAGTCTGGAATTGATGCAAAGCTTGGACAGGGATGGTTTCTTTATTAGCTGTCAAACTAATGCATTTGCAAAACCACAGAACAGAAGCAGTACACAATGAATAACAGTCATAACAGAGAGTATTTCTCAGGGACAACCCTTTCAAAACAAATATAGCAGGGATGATGTCTAATTGACAGGCTGAGGAGTTAGGTGAGAAGATTTTTGCTATCATTTTTGATGAAATTTTATTGATTCTGTTTTTTACAGAAACACTTAAGAAACTGCTTGCATATCACGGGGAATCCTTCACTTTGCTTGCTATGAACAGGAATGTGAATGTACACCGTGCTTTGTGTCCTTTTTTTTTTTATATACACAGGGGGCTACCTGCATTTTTCTCAGGGCTTCTGGCTGTAGAAGATTAAAGCGAGTTTTCCAGCTTACAGTGTGGAAGAAAGAACGAAAGAAATGAGGTCATGACACGTCTGTGTTGCGGTTAGAAAGAAACACCTCTTTTAAAACATTTTTACCCAGGTTTCGCAAATCTGGCAACTAAGTTAAATGTATTGTTGCATTAACGAGGTTAACTGGGTCACAACATCGTGATTTAGCTTGAAAAGACAAAAAATTGTGTTTCTCGCCACTGAGATACCCAAACTTGTTATTTTTCACCGCCTACTGCAGCAGCCCCATGGGAGATTTTTTTTTAGACTCAGAACTAGTTTTGATATTATTCTGGCAGTAAATAAGAGGAAAAATACAGACTGCATCTGTATACAGCTCCTGTCAGTACACTTCTTAAGGTGTTTTTTATGAAGTGCGTCAGGTTAAAACTTCTAAAGAAAGGTTCGAATGAATTGGAGAAAAGCATACCTTTGAAAAGAGGTATTTGTGTCCGAAAAGCACCGATCTGTAGTATGTGTGTAAAGCAAAAGCTTGTGTGTCTACAATACGCCCACACAGTTGCCTCTGTCGTACTCCGGTGACGACAGAGGCTTTCTGCTGCAGCCCTCCAATGAGATCGTTTAGTGAGCGGGGCTTCACAGCTGCACTAACAGGAAATTAAAGTATCAACTTTATTTTTACACATTAAAAGCTTTACGGACACTAGTGAGTTTAAGTGTTACAGTTCAGTTTCTCTTAGATATGTCTGTAACTGTATGTTTAGGCATTATATTTTATGCTAAAGTATAGGTTTTACATTTACAGCCTTTGCTCACTTTTACTTTTTTGTGTTTGTTACGTGTCTTTTTTATTGTAAAGTTTAAATGTACTTGTCCTGTTTCTACATTTTTTGTATATTAATGTCAATGAGCATGTGTTGTCCCCGTTAATAAAGAATGAAGGAATAAGCCGCATGGTAGTTCTTCAGTTATCAGTGTAATTCGATACTGTACTCCTGTCTATCATTATTCATGTTCTTGAACTGAAGCTATAGATCTTTACTCAGAAAGACTGAGTTAAACCAAAGAACAAATTCTTAAACTTCAAAGCACCGACTTTAATTTTTAATTTTCAGTTCAAGGCACAAATGGAAATACAAGTAAATAATTTGATTAGGTTAAAGAAGCACTTAGAACGATTGCAACAAAATACAAATGAAACATTAAAAATAAATATAACAGCGTAGGCATCATTCAGTACAATTTAATTCAGTTTTGTTTACATAGCTCTAAATCACAACAACAGTTGCCTTGTGCTGCCCTCACACCACATAATAATGTAAAGCTAGACAGCCAGCAAACACAATAGACGAGATCTCCACACAAGGCTTGCTTTTCTTGACTCTGAAGACCTTTTAAAACCTTTTCCTTTCTTAAGGCTTCTTCTCGTTTTTGTACAGACAATGTACAGTTAATGTACAGAAAATGAAACATAAATTGCTAGCTAATACACACACATCTTAATCACAAAGACGAACGTTTCCCAAGGCACAAGCGTGTAAGGCATATTAAGCGTGTACATGAGCATGTTTTCTTTCTTATTTCTGAGGGGAGGGAGACAGGACAAAAGACATGCTATGGAAGAGAGCCAGAGATTAATAATAACTAATGATTAAATGCAGGGTGATGTATAAACACACAGTCAGTGAAGAAGATGAATGAAGATGACACAACACTGAATCAAAAGGTATGATGGTGTAACTAGCTCTTTGAGAAAACTCTCACAGTCCCAGAGCTTCTTTCGTCACGCTGGAACCCAACAGGACATTTCCAGCTTCCACACACTCTGATACACACAGTGCTAAAAACACAAAACACAAAGATTAAAAGAATGAATGTGCAAGAATAGCTCACTTTAACTTTGTGTCATGAATATAAAGCATTTTCTGTTATTATCATGTTACTACCATTCTGAGCACGGAGCCAATGAGGCAGCATTCATAGCCAGAAGCTCCCACTCGTCCTTTGCATCCATCTTGAAAGCATGAAGCCAGATCAGAGCCAGAACGGTGGCCCACACTTCATTGTTGCCCTAATTCCCCAATCAAAGACAAATAAAACAGGCAACACACACACACACACACACACACACACACAAAGCGCGAGAGCGATTGACTTTATTCAGTACAATAAAGAAGTCATGCACACTTATTTTGTGTGTTTTGCCAGAGGCTTCTCTCTCCTGAAGTGTTATTTCTGTTATCCTGGGATATTTCCGAGGGTATTTTGATGCAGTATCATCCCCTGCGATACTCTCTTTAGACCAGGGGTGTCAAACTAATTTTACATTGTAGGCCACATTCAGCCCACTTTGATCTTAAGTGGGTCGGACCAGTGAAACTAAAGAAGTTACATATTTAACCGTTTTTCTACATAATGAAGAAAAACCTGCTGTGACAAAAAAGGAAACCCGTCAGTACGACTCTTTGGACTTAAATTGTAAGAAATAAATGTGTAAAATAGTAGCTCATTGTCGAGGCTGTCCAGTTTTTGTTAGTCACAAAAAAAAAAATTTCTATTGTTGAAAGTGAAAAACTAACATCTCGGTCATTTAATTGTTTATTGGTTAATCGCTTTGTGTAGTATGAATGGCCATAAGGGAGGTTTTTAATCAGTAGGAAAAGATGTTAAAAAAAAACCTTGTGAAAATACTGTTAAAAGTCCAAAATTGATGCTTGTGCTTGTTTGTGGTGAGCAGAAGATCAAACAGGTTCAGAAATATAAATGGCTTTGAGTGTCATATTCAGGTCTGTGAGACTAATTTAGACACACAGACACTGAGCCATGGCTCTGCAGTACATTCACACATTTCTGCATCTCTGTCATTCAAATACACTTTGTATATAGTTTATTTTATGTAACATTCAACACTAAACTGTAATTTTAGTCTTTTTCAAGGAAGCAATTTTTCATTCAGTGTTTTCATAAAAGCTTTATTTTTATGCATTTACTACTACTACTAGGGAAAACACACATGAGGGGTATTTTTGTCCTTAATGGAAAATGGCTGAAAACAAAGATGGTTATCACTTTAGACAGCTCCCAATTTTTTAAATTCTGCACTTTGCTTTGCAGTGCAGTCTCCAATGTCACTGAAATGTAGCCAGTTGCTGCTCATATTATGTTTTCGCTCGTTTCATCACTTTTTCCTGATATGCTTGCATTTAAATGTGGCTTCCTGTCTCGCTGTCTCTACAGCTAAAATGGCAAAAGACAGCCAGTCACATGTGAACGTTGATACACCAAAACAAGTTAGTGTTCTGCACACAACTACATTTACATTAAAAAAAAATGCCACACAAGGGTTTAGATCTTACTTTCTGCAATTGTGATAACATAAATGATGTAAGAGGGAAATACTTTTGCCAGTTTTTACTAGGGGTAGTTTTTGATTATTGATTTATAGATAAAAAAAAATCGATTCTAGCTTGGATAGCGTGATATCGATTCATTAAAATCCTGAATCGATTTTTAAATATAAATTTATTTTGCCCGAAATGCCAGAATCTCAGGTTAAACCTTACAAAATTTCGACAACCACCAAACAGCTAAAACATTACATGACAGCAGGTACACAGATTCCACACAAATACGTAAACACAAAGCGCGGACCCACCGACGCATCAGAGTCAGTGAGATGTCGGCTTTCTCACCCCACGGCACGTACACAGACACGCCGTCGGGGCTGAAAGCCGACAGCTCACTGATTCTGATGCGTCGGCAGGTCCGCTCTTTGTGTTTAAGTCTTTTTTTGCGCTACATTCTGAAGCTGCATGTTTTATCTCTCTCCAAACAATATTGACTGAACCAGCAGCTAAAGAAGATCCAAAGTACGCTTCACATTTCGCTTCACATATACATCGTCATGAATTCCCTCTTACTTTTGCTGTTTTGGCAGCGCTGTCGGCCACTGTTTTTTTTTTTTACTTACTTCTGACAAGAAAGCCTCATTTCTGCTGTGCAATACTGAACAAATGTAAACTTTTTAAAATTATGCAAAATTGCAAAACCCTTAGCTGTGTCTCTAATTAAACCTCTGTAACTTGCTCTGCTTCACTTCAGCAGCATCAGGTAATGTTCATATGGTGATTAATGGTTTTCTTTCATTTTTGACCTACTGCAGAATATTTTTTTAAGGTCATCTGCTATAAAAATCTACGCCAGGAAAATCTCCTTCATGTTTTTCTGTGTTTTATCCTCAGTTACTTTGACACAAAGGCATCTGCTGTGATGCTAATGTCATCTTTCTTTTTATCGATATAAAAATATGGATATGCACTGATAAGTGATCAGAATTATAATATTTCTGACTGTCTGAGGCAAAATTTCCCCGATTCAAATCAAATCGAATAGAATTGAATCGAATCGTGGATCAAATCGAATCGGGACCTTGTGAATCGGAATCGAATCGATTTTAGAAATCAGTGATGATACCCAGCCCTAGTTTTTACTACAGCTGAATTCATTTTCATCTGTTATGTTAGAGTTTTTTTTTTTTTAATTTCTTTCTGTAATGTGTACTATAAAATTTGATTAACACCCATATCATCACTTTTTGTTATGACTGAAATTCATAACAACCCACCTTTTCAGGCTTGGACTTTTCCACCTCCTTGCTGGTCATTCCCAGTGCAGTACATACATATACATACATATATTTATACATACATATAGAAATTTTTTTTCTTTCTTTCTTTCTATATATATATATATATATATATATATATATATATATATATATATATATATATATATATATATATGTAGTAGAATTCATAGTAGTCCATATACTTGGTTGAAGGACTATAATATGATAGTGTAACATAAATGTGTATGAGAAAATACAAAGACAAATATTCTACAGTAAATTTACAGTAAAGCACATTTTGCTCTTTTTTTTTGGTGAGATGAATCTAATGTGGGAACAACAATGAAGAATGTATTGGGTGCCCTGATATTCTGTAAATGATGGAAAATGAACGCTCCTGTGTCTACTTTTAACCAACATTACCTTCGGACACAAAGTTTGGACGAGCATCAGGCGTCTTACGAGATTTCCAAAAGACAGGTAGCTTCTTCTTCATGTGAGTAAATAGTCCTTTTTTGCTGTCAGACTTGTTTGTTGGTTCATAGCTATGAGGTTCTGAGATTCAAGAGACCGCAACTCAGTGAAACTCAAGTCATTATTATAAAAACACACATTACAGTCCAACTGGGTGATCTGGTAATTCATTACTTTCATATGACTAACACTGTGTTAATTTTATTCCTTCCCGATGAATAGAAATCCACATCCATCCAGTGCAGTAATAGTCATCTAAAACAAAGTAAAAATGAGCTGCTCCAATTCTACTGGCTGTGGGCGCCCTGACTAAGCAAATGTGCAACAAGTGCAATAGTATCTCTCTTAAATGTGGGACAATGAAAACTCTTGGACTCCTATATGTCAGGAACTGGTTCATATGTTTCTTAACAGTCATCACAATGCAGCAATATGTTGTCTCTTGCCGATTAAAAAACATGGAGCAAATGGTGACCTGAGAATTGAGAAGCAGAACAACTATCACTGGATTGGAATTGTAACACAATAAATGCAAGATGTTAAAGGCTTCCGAGGCAAAATTAAAGATCAACTGTGCCGAACGAATGTGGTGTTTAGTTGCGTGCTTACAGCCATTTAACGTATTTATAATCACACTGTTTCTGCAACATTTAGCTTTTTACTCACCTCCAGCAGAGTGCATGACCTGCGATTGAGCTAAGCAACACACAGTTAAAAGTCTGATGTTAAAATCATTAAACAAACAGTATCATCCATTTTTTTTTAAATCATAAAGACATGGTTAATTTTCTTAAAATTGACATAAAATGAAAGAACTTGAAGTGTATTTCACATCAAAGCTTAGAATGGGTAAAATACTAACTTTGCCAGAGAAATGTGTTAGTTTATTTAGCAATTGCAGCCAATTGCTATATTTATAAAAATCCCAGAAACAGATTTTTAACCTCACAGATGAATTTAAGTACATTTTAAAAAAAAGAAAAAGAAAAAACACAATAAAAGTAAATACTGCCCAAAAAATAAGCTGCACTGATGGAGGTTTTTCACTCTCAGAGAGCGCCTCTTATTTCATATTTTTTCTCTTTACTCTGTTGTATGTGTTTGTGTGTGTCTGTAGAAATGAGTAAACATATTTTTTTTAAACTGACCTTCCCCTTTTAGATGGTAGACTCGCTGTTCAGGAATGTTTTATATAATTTAGATTTATATGAATATGAAAAAAACAAACTCAACCTTCACCTTCATCATCATCAGCCTATGTTAATAATTACAAAACAGAGAATACTAAAAAACTTTTTTCCTTACCCATGAATGCTGGGAAAGCAAAAAAATTTTTTAAAAAAAATCTTACTAACTCTTTTTTTATATTACAATGCAGGAAAAAAAAAACTTTTAAACTTACCCTCATTTCTGGATGGAAGACACTCTGGTCAAGGATAAAATAGGTGATATTCAACAATTAAGAAAACAAACTCACTGATTGGCTTCTGATGTTGCTATAATTAGTTACTCATTAAAAGCAGTTTTTAAAGTCTACAACGTTATTAGTTATTCAATAATCTCTGAAATATCACACATGTTGTAACAACTCAATCTTCATCACTTGTTGCTTTAGACAGTGTTATTAATTACAACACAGAGACACAGCTTTTAACCTACCACGTAGGCGTGCATTACCAACTGTGAGACAGAAGATAAGAATGAGATTAATTATCAGTAACAAGATGTATTAACTAGACTTCAAGGATAAAAGTAGGTGATATTCAGTAACTAAGAAAACAAACTCGGTGATTGGCTTCTGATTTTGCTGTAATTATTTACTCATTAAGCTGTTTTTTAAAGTCTACAAAGTTATTAGTTATTCAATAATCAAAATATTACAGAAGTTTTAACAACTCAATCTTCATCACTTGTTGCTTTAGAGGATGTTAATAATTACAACACAGAGACACAACTTGTAACCTACCACAGAGCCTTCCATAGTATTCTGTGAGACAGAAGATAAGAATAAGATTAATTATCAGTAACAAAATGTATTAACTAGACTTCTTGTCATGATTCAAAACAAGTGGTTCAAAAGGTACTTAGAATAATGTCACGACATGACATTTTGTACATACAAAACACTTTATCACATGAAGAAATGTACACACACAAACACACTCAGCTCAGACTAAATGATGGCTCTATGAATCAAATACAATGAACACATTTGTTCCATTGATGTGTGCCTTTTTAAAAATATATAAACCTGACTGCTCTAGAGAGAAGACTCGGATAACATGGAAATATTTGAGTTTGATGTCAACACGTAAGACTTAATAAAAGAAAAACTCAATGATTGGCTTGTAATGTCATGACAACTCAACTATTTCAAGTGTACAAGTTATTCAATAATACTCAAAATAACACAAAGGTTATAGCAATTCAGCCTTCTTCACTTTCTGTCAACAGTCTGTGTTAATGACTACAAAAGCAAACCTGAAAATATAGAAACTCTACAAATTGTTTTTAAATGTGCAAAGATGGAAAAATGCTTTTTATTTTATGTTTTCTTAATGACTCTTTTTTGATGTTATAATTCAGAAAAAAAAACACTTTTAAACTTACCTGTCCTTTCAGATGGAAGACAATCTGGTCAAGGATAAAATAGGTGATATTCAATAATTAAGAAAACAAACTCAGTGATTGGCTTCTGATGTTGCTATAATTAGTTACTCATTAAAAGCATTTTTTAAAGTCTACAAAGTTGTTAGTTATTCAATAATCTTTGAAATATCACACACATTGTAACAAGTCAATCTTCATCACTTGTTGCTTTAGACAATGTTAATAATTATAAAACACAAAATACTATAAAAAAATTTCCTTACTATAATCCACTGATTCTTAGAAAGCAAAAAAAAGAAATAAAGATGAAAGGTGAAAACATGTTAGCAAACAGAATTTACAAATTTTTTGGTTGTTGAGCTTCATACTGTAACTCATCACAAACAATTTAAACATTGCGCAGAATACTATTCATATTCACCTGCTGCTTTGGACAACGGACTATGTTAATAACTATGAAAAAACCTAGGCAAACATAAAAGCTACTGTACAAACTGTATTTCACATAAAAGCTGAAATTTAGTTAAACAGCAGCTGTGTCACAGAAACGTGCTGGTTTATTCACTGTTTGTTACCATTTACTACATTTATACAACACAGAGACACAGCTTTTAACCTACCAGGTGGGCGTGCACGGCCGTCTGTGAGACAGAAAATAAGAATAAGATTAATTATCAGTAACAAAATGTATCAGCTAGACTTCTCACCAAGGAGTTTAATATATATATATATATTTTTATACATATATATATATATATATATATAAAATAACAAGGACATTCAAAATGTCAAAGCCTCTTACATACAATACATTTGTAAAAGAGACTTAATCTTTTTTTACTTATCTGCCTTAGATAGAAGGCCCTCTGTTCAGGCATAAAATAAATATGATTATGAGTTACTAACTGCGTTACTTTTTTCAGTAACAAGCAATCTAATTAATTACTCTTTCTATCGTTACAACACCGTTACTGTTACTAACAAGAAAATGCGGGCAGTCGCGTTACTATTTTTCAACTTCAGCTGTCTTCATCTGCACATTATATCAGTTGCACGAAAGTAGCTGTCTAGGTAAGTAATCTGAGTGCAACAGCTTTAAGCAGCTCTGCGCGCTCCCGCGGACGGCAATCATTTTCTGGCAGACGATCACTTTTTGGCACAACACCTGTTGCAAGGGGGGCAAAACAGTCGCATGAGTGCTGCTTTTTGGCTGAGGAAGAATAAAGTAGTCGTGGTAAACCAATCACACAACCACTTCAAGATGACAAATTAAGGTGCCATATACCAGTTTTTAAATTGTGTTGATAGGCCACGTAAAACCAGAGTCATGATAAACAATATATACGCAGTGTTTTTTCCTCACGTCATGTTTACTGTCTAAGGACTGCCCTAGCAAGCACTTCTTATGACCAAAAAATAAAAAAAGGAAAAGTAAACAAAAAACACCGCTTTCGTGTTGGTGGAAAAATGTACAATATCGACCTATCAAAAAATGATATGGCAACATGACATTAGGTGGTTTAGGAAGAGGGGGAGGTTTTAGGGGTGGCTGCGAGAGAAAGAGAAAGAGAGAGAAAAAGAGCAGAATAAAAAGAGAGAGAGAGTGAGTTTTGACATGTGAGAGATTTGTGACATTTAGTGTGTTTGGAGTGTTTAGTTAGTGTGTTGTCTTGTGTAATTAGTGTGTACTGTAGTGGATAGTTTTGTGTCGTGTGTCAGAACAATGAGGCAACTGCTGAATGTTACAGGTGCTGCCAAAAAGCCACCAAAGACAGATTACAGTGTAAACAATGTCTCCATGTAGAAAACAGGAGGAGTGATACAAAGTAGTCAAAAACGGCCAATTACACCCTGGACCCCCGAGGGTTAAACTTTTTTTTTTTTTAAGTAACGCAATAGTTACTTTTCCTAGTAATCAATTACTTTTAGAATCTTGTAACTGAGTTACTAACCCAGTTACTTTTTTGAAGAAGTAAATAGTAACTATTATTAATTACTTTTTCAAAGTAACTTGCCCAACACTGCTCAGATAACAGATTTTTAACCTCACAGATTAATTTTACTAAACAATGAAATGAATGACACACATGTACTTAAATCCCATAATTAAAAAACTAATTTTTATACTCAAAGTTATGTCAACTTTGTCTAAATGGGTTTCAGGAGAGCAAACAGCAAGAAATTGTACTTTGCACACTGTACTAAAAACTTCTTAAAGTACACTTAAAAAGAACACACAAAATAAAATGAAGAAAAAATAAAATACTGTTCACAAAAATACTGCCCAGCTTAGTCTTAAGTAAAGACTGAGCTGCCATCACAGAGGTGTGTGCTGTCTGAATACTTTTTGTTTTATATGTTTTCTCTTCTTATTCTTTTTTAATGTTATAATGTAAAAAAAAAAGAAAAAAAGAAAAAAAAGAAATGTTTTAAACTAACCTTCTCTTCTAGGTAGAAGACACTCCGGTCAGGGATAAAATAGATATACGAAGTCTTACCATGATTCACACAAAGGAGTTTAAAAATATAAATAAAATAATAAGGACATTCAATATGTCAAAGCCTCTTACATACAATACATTTGTAAAAGAGATTTCATCTTTTCTTACATAAATATGACTATGAGGCTATTATTTAATTAACAGATTTCTAACCTCACAAATGAATTTTACTAAACAATAAAATGAATGCCACACATGTACTACAATCCCACAATTGAAAAACTAATTTTTATACTCAAAGTTCTGTCAAGTATATCTAAATGGGTTATAGGAGAGCAAATGGCAAGAGCTTGTACTTTGGACTTGTTTTTACTGTACTAAAAACTTCTTAAAGTAAATTTAAAAAGAACACACAAAATAAAATGAAGAAAAAAAATACAATACTATTCACAAAAATACTGATGGCAGCTCAGTCATAAGTAATGACTGAGCTGCCATCACAGAGGTGTGTGCTGTCTGAACGCTTCTTGTTTTATATGTTTTCTCTTCTTATTCTTTTTTAATGTTATAATGTAAAAAATGAAAAAAGAACTGTTTTAAACTGACCTGCTCTTAGAGGTTGATACGTCTCTGGTCAGGGATAAAATAGATATATGAGGTCAACATAAAAAAAAAAATTAAGAAAACAGATTCAGTGATTGGATTCTGATCTTGCTATAATTAGTTATGCATTAGAAGCACTGTTTAAAGTCTACAAAGTTATTCAATAATCTTTGAAATATCACAGAAGTTGTAACAACTCAATCTTCATAACTTGTTGCTCTAAACAACAGCCTATGTTAATAATTGCAAAACACAAAATATTTAAAAAAAAAACACCATTTTTTCTTACGATATGTCTCGAATGCTGAGAAAGAAAAAAAGAAGTAAGAAAAAAGGTGAAAACATGTTAGCAAACATAATTTACAAATCTTTTGGTTGTTGAACTTCATACATGACCAGTCAAAAACAATTTAAACATTGTGCAGAATAATATTCATATTCACTTGCTGCTTTGGGCAACAGACTATATGTTAATAACTACAAAAAAAACCGAACATAGCAGCTCCTGTACAAACTGCATTTCACATTAAAGCTGAAATGTAGTTAAACGGCAGCTGTGTCACAGAAATATGCTGGTTTATTCACTGTTTGTTGTCATTTACTACATTTATACAACACAGAGACACAGCTTTTAACCTACCAGGCGGGCGTGCACGGCCATCTGTGAGACAGAAGATAAGAATAAGATTAAATATAAGTAACAAAATGTATCAACTAGACTTCTTATCATAATTCAAAACAAGTGGTTCGAAAAGTACTTAGAATAAAACAGGGTATGCCCAACACATTCTACACATCGGCGTAACTTTGTGCTCAACATTGGGGGGGTCAAGATCTCTGTCTAAATAAATAAATACATTTGGGTAAATTCCCAGATGATTAAACATGTAACTATTTTACTGGCAATAACTGAAATGAGTAAAGAAAATCAACAGCCTATTTATGCAAGATAATTCATAATTTTATTGGGGGGGTTATATTGGTTGGGTCTGATTATTGGGGGGTCATAACCCCCTAACCCCCCTGGAAATTACGCCCCTGATTCTAAACCAAAGTTACAACCATCTTATTCAGCCAAAGATTTTATTCAAATACAGTAGAAGGCTCCCAAAACAGGTCAGTCAGTAAAGGTCTTTACCGAAATTTTTAAAATTCACAATGGAAAGAGATATAACATGAACCTTAAGGCGAGATTTTTTATTCTAGCATTCATGCATTTTGTTTTCATTTTTTTTCTTATTTCTCTTCTCCCTGCTTTCAGCTCAATCCTAAACATCTTTTCTCCACTAAGCCCACTGTCTCTACTCTGCACACATTCTAACCATCTCACCTTTGCCTCTTTATTTTATTGTCACTTGGGTTCAGTGGCCTCAGAACTGATTTTATAACTAAATAATACATAGCTTTCAAACATAACTATTACACACCAAAAGTTGCTGGCTGACAGTTTAAGACAACAATATTATCACGAGCTGCAGAATCCTCTGGGTCAAAACTACTGTAAGGTGATGTGAAGAGTCCAGCAACACTTAAAGTATTGAACAACAACTTTATTGGGTGACCAATGCTTTTTGGCTTGTGGCCTTCATCAGGGTCATTACGAAATATCAAACAGTTTGTGTTTAAATTTAAAAAAGGACACAGAAGAAATCCAAGTGGGCCAATCATACATTTACAAATAAACAAGCTGACCAATTAACATTTAAAGAGGTGTTACTGCTGATTGGTTAAGCCACAACTCAAATAGGCTCTGGACTGAACCACTATAGATTAAAAGGGGGGGAAAATTCCCCATATCTCCAAAAATCTACCTAAAAACATAGAAACACAAAAGTAAAAATCACAGAAACTCATTAATAGATAAATCCTCATTTATACCTGTAAAGTGAAACTCTTTAAACAAAATATCCAGAATGCTTCTCTTTTTTAATCAGATAAAATTAATATTACCCCCTCTTTGACTGGGTTTAATGGCTTCAATGACAATATGAAATAAAGGTGAATTATAATGTTTCTGATTAAAATGTCTTGCAACAGGAGTGGTTAAATAATTTCCCTTAATTGAACTTCTGTGTTCATTAATTCATTCTTTTAGAGGGCAGGCCTTCTTGATAAGATGTTCTTCTGCCTGGCCGCTGTATCTGTGGGGATGATGTTGGCTCTGTGTTGCAGGGTCCTGATGACACCAAGTTTGTGCTCCAGTGAATTAATTCACCCAGGTGTCATCTACATGCCCTAACAAATGACTTGGTGGTGTTCAAGGGTAGGATAACAAAGCACTCTTTTCCACTTCTTTCGCATGGTTGGCTACAATGGGTGAAACTGGGGAATCTGTCAGGGATCTGGGTCTGAGGACCCAGGGTCCTAAAGTAGTTTACGAACTTGTCTTTATGTGCTGCTCTGTCTTAGTCTGGGTTCATGTGTTTGTCTGGTGCTGCTGTCCCTCGATTCCATGTTTGTGTGTATAGGAGTGTGGGGGTGTGTGTGTCCGGAGAACTGGCTTACAGGCACTCTCAGGCCTGGTGGGTGTGTCCCGTCGGGAGGCTGGTCACACCTGAAGTGGATGATGACACACACCTGCTGTTGATCAGCCTCGTCTGGAGGGAGCTACTATAGAGAGTGGTTGTGCTCCCATAAATGTGGGATCGTTGCATGACTACCTGTTAGTTTCCCAGCAAGTCAGTGAGTGTGTGCTTGACGCAGTCTGGAGTTTACTGACGGCTGCCTCTGTGTTTTTCCCAGAAGGATTGTGGGAACCAGAGGGCCGAGGGGTGGAGACACAGAGCACTGGCACGGGATAGGAGACTGTCTTCAGTGCACTGTCTGCACTGAAAAGTCCTGCATTTTGGGTTCTGCATTTTCCCCAGAATCCCACAGTCTGCCATCGCATACCGTGACAGAACCCATGGCACACCCATGTTTTTGCCTGTAGTACTGGCCCTTGTATGTGAAATAGATAAAAGAAGACACACTTCCAGGAGCAAACACACTTGGTAGATGCTGAGAGTGGTCCTGTTGCTGAAGTTGGGGTCATCCTGTAATCTCTTACTAACCACTGCTTCAGGTCACCCTGTTTATGTATCTTTGGTAAACCATACAGACTTGGTGTAGATTCCCCTGAATATAACCTGTGGTATGATGCCCGGTCAATAGCATTGTCTTGTGCTAACTGCTTCAGACAATCTATCACCCTCTTCCTGTAACCACTTCCTGGGTCTCGTTTTAGAGGCATTTTTGTTACTGAGCAGTGAAAAAAGTTTCTCATGATAGTCTTTCTGGTTTAGTAAAGCCATGCACCTACTCTTGTCTGCCAGAAGGATGATAATGTTGTTGTCATTACTAAGTGATGTGGCTGCCTTCCTCTTCTCCATGCTGATGTTGGATTCTGGGTACTTTGCATTGCTGAGACAGGCCGAAACGCTTGTCCATAGTTGCTCTGCTTCCACATCTGCAATGTTGTTGTTTCGGATTGCTGTTTCTGTGGATGTGATCAGTTCCACTAGGGGGATTTGTCTCGGTGTCACAGCAAAGTCAACCCTTTTGCAAGGATGTTTTTCTCTGCTTGGGTGAGTTGTCTGTCAGACAAATCCTTGGTGTGGCATCCTTCTCTTTTCTGACTGCTGAGGACATCCATCCATCCATCCATTCTCTTCCGCTTATCTGGGGCTGGGTCGCAGGGGCAGCAGCCTAAGCAGAGAAGCCCAGACCTCCCTCTCCCCAGCCACCTCCTCCAGTTTGTCTGGGGGAACACCAAGGCGTTTCCAGGAGATATAATCTCTCCAGTGTGTGCTGGGTCTGCCCCGGGGCCTCCTTTCGGATGCCCAACACACTTCAACAAGGAGGCGCCGATCGACCGGTAAATTGAGAGCTTCACTTTTACACTCAGCTCCCTCTCCAACACAACAGACCGGTACAGTGTCTGCATCACTGCAGCCGCAGCACCAATCCTGACAACGGTCAGGACCTGTTCTCTGACGCAGGGAACAAACCCTCTCGCCCACTGGGAGAAACTCCAACATACAGGCAGCAAGCCGAGGGGATACCAAGATACCCACCCTAGCCGCCTCTCACCAGGGGCAACTCCAGACTGAGACAGAGTCCAGCCAAATGACTATAGAAAACATGGACGACGCGACAGCACCTCCTCCCATTGTGCAAAAAGGAAGCCAAAATATCCCGCTTGTGGAGGCTGCCATCTTGCATTTTTGGAGCCAGAGTCTGCACAGTAGTGACTTGAGGTGGAGCGACTATGTCACGCTCCCGCCCGCACACCCGCTGGATGTGACCGCAAACACGCCCCCCTACACTTTTTACGTAGCCCGGCTGCTCCAGTTTATTTGCTGATGGGTTTACCGCGACTGACGACTCGTTCAATTAAGGTAAATACAACCATGTCACTGTTATGAAAAAGACACACAGCTTAACATCTTATAGTTCTACAACATCT
>VUQG01042552.1:0-19341 GCA_015106755.1 Etia nguti
ACTTTAGCACAGCTTCTGGGGGAGGGAAGAGGGTGTAATATAGTCCGGTCCATTCCTGAAGACTGTCACAGATAACTGGGACCACAGAAATAGACGATGGCCACAGGCACAAAGTGTGAAACACTCTACAAAAGCCGTAATCGGCACACAATATTTTTGCACTTAAAAAAATGCATAAATCATGAGGTTGAAATTGACTGGGATTACTTTTAATGCACTCTTAACCAGGCACTTGTACTGTAAGCAAAAGTTCACAGCATGAACTCCTGAGGAGTTCATTAGTGAATAATAAACCACAAGGTGGCGCTACAGACAAGCTTTTTAAAAGAGTGTTTCTGTCAGTGGGTGGCGTACCCTTGAGATCGCTCAGGATATTATTTAGTAAGCTCTTAGATACATGTGATTCAATTAGCTCCTCAAATAAACTGTTATTGTTATTCAGTTTCTTTTGTTGCCTCTCATGCACCTTCATTCAACTGAATATTACAGATGTGGTCAAAAGTTTAGTGTATAGGTGAATAGTCCTGATAATTTTGGGCTCTTAATGATTTCTTTGAATTGCTCTTTTCCAGGGTGTAATGATTGTACAGCATACATCTTTATTGACTTTAAAAAACAAGAATTTGGTACACAAATGTGACATTATTTTGGATTTTCACACCAGACCAAATTATACACGCAGGCTCAAATGTATTCATACAATGTCCCGACTAATATTTGGTTAAACATGCCTTATCAAGTTGCACCTCGACAAGACGCTTTTGTTAGCCACTAACAAGCTTCTGGCTGGAGATTTGAGCACTTTTCTTGGCAGAATTGGTAGAGTTCAGTTAATTTGGTTGGTTTCCTGGCATGGACCTGCCTTTTAAGCATAGTCCACAAATTTTAAGTAGGGTTGAGGTTGGAGCTTTGGGAAGACCATTACAGAAGCGTAATTTTAGCCTGCTTTATCCATTCCAAAAATCAGTTTTGATGTGTGTGTCCAAGTTTCAAACCATCTGCCTGTTGAATTGAACTGAAATTGAAGAATTAGGAGGTAGTCCTCCTCTAAGGAGTGTGGAAAGAAAGCAAATCCTGTGTGTAAAATTCTGACGCACCTGTATGTGGCGTTTGCCCATTTCTGTGTGCTTTTTGGGAGCATTTGTTTTTAGAACCTAGTAAAATAAGGCATACTGTCTCTGTGGCCCCTCCTCAGGAAACATTCATAGAAGCAGTTTTCTTTACTTTGTCTTTTAGTCACCCTCCTATCAAACGGTCAGACGACCTGAAGTGACAGTTCTCTGTTTATTTTAACCACATGTCCCACTGAGGACTGCTTCCTTTCTAGACTTTAAACTATTCCGAAAACGGTGTTTTACAAACTCGTCACAGGAGTGTCTCACAAATCAAGGATGCACCGCAAATTTATTCTCTGCAGAGCCACATCAAACACTCAGTTGTCCATCAACACTGACAAAGCTCCACTTTTATCTGCCCTATGTAAATTACCCCACGCCCTTCAAGGCTGTGCAGACAGGCTGGGGCTTTTATTCTGTTTGTAGTAGTGCATTGCAGTGTTTCAAAACGCTTCTCGAAGCAATTTTCTGCTTTACAAAAATCCTCCTTGTCGATCTTGAAGTTAAAGAGAGAATTGCTTTGAGATTTCGAAGCACCTTGAGTGGTCAACAAGACTAGAAATGCACTGTATAAATGCAGTGCATTTACTATTGACAGATACGGGTAATGTGTTGTTGTAGTTGTGCTCAAGGTAAGACCAGAAAATACCCCACTGAGGCAAAGCAGCAGCAAGAAAACAAGCCAGACATTAACTGTAATCCCTCTCACATCCCTCTGAGGGTCTGCTCTGACCTTCATGCGTCATTGAATATAGGATGGCCAACCTCGCTGTCCCCCTGCTCGCGCTGAACGCTGTGACTTATCACAGCTTGATCTTCACCCTGCAGAGGTTAAGCTTCCTTCAAGTCCCCTTATCACCCCAGCCCACTGCGCTATTTCCATCCTTCTATACTTCCTGTACATCTGCGTAGTTGTTTGTAGCCATGACGACAGAATCCATGGCAACAAAGATCTCCCTGGTATTAAACTAAAGGTAGATGTATGAGGGGGGAGGAAAGGCGGCGGGGCTGTGAGGGTGTTTTAACAAGCGTCTGGATGGAGAGTAATTGAGAAGGGCCTTGTTAACAAGAGACAGGGTCTTCTGCTTAACAGGCGAAGCTTCTCCGAGCAACACATGCTGATAGCTGTAGAGAGGCACATATACAACGCATGATGAAATTCAGTTCGTGACTAAGTGTAAAACCAAAAAAAAAGATAAAGGAAAGTGTGACTGTGAGAGTTTTGAAAAGGAGTGGGAGAAATCACACAGCAGCTTCTCGAGGGAAACAGATAAGAAAAAGGCAGGAAGGGTTTGTCTGCAATGAGATGTTGTTTTTGTCTGCATCCAGGTGTGTTTTGAGGAGATTAACATCCCTGCCTTTCCTTTTCTTTCATCTGCAGCCTCTCTCTGCGTGAAGCTTCTCTGCTACCTGAGCAGGTTATGTACAGTTCCCTTGCTGTGTGTGCAGACAGCCACGTGTGCTCTTCAGCAGTCACTCCAGCAGCTCTCACCAAGCCTCTCAAACCACAGTGCCACATCATGTATAGTGCCAAAATATGTTGCCTCAGGTTGGGGATGTTTTCGATTGGGTTTTGCATACGTGTGTGTGTGTTTCAGGAATAGTCGTAATGGATGAATAGATTACATTAGCTCAGAATAATAGCTCAGCAAAAATGGGTCTCATTCACACATTTAGAGATTGCCAGCAGGAAGCTGACATACAAGATACTGTACAAGATAGAGGAGTTTAGGATTGATGTGGCAAAACTAAAAGTATAAGCAGCTTCCTTTCTAGCAAAGTCAAATATTTCTCTCAGTATTATTCAGCACATTTTCACTTTTCCACATTTGCATATTAAACTGTATACATTTCGGTCCATACTTTGTTGTACAAAGACACAGTGCTTATAGCTTTACCTCTGTACACCACCACAGTGGATCTTAAATCAAACCATCAAGATGTGATTGTTGTGCAGACATTCAGCTTTAATTCAAGGGCTTTTATAAACATTTTACATGAACTGCTCAAGAGTTACCGCCACTACAGCCCCCCACACATTCATCCATTTTCAGAGGCTCAAAATTAATTGGCCAAACTAACATAATTTTAAATATAAGGATTGCAATTTGTAGGAATATTGTTTGATACTCTGATTGATCCATTATGCTCGACTTAGTCTCTCAGAGAAGGTGTCTGCAGCCTGTCCAGTAAGTGGTGCAGAGGGTGAACAGGATTATCCATGATGGATAACAGTTTGTCCAGTGACATCCTCTCCACCACAGCTTCAAAAGGGTCAGTGTCACAGAGCCGGTCTTCTGAAAAGTTTTATCCAATCTGCTGGTGTCACCATCTCCAGTGCTGCTCCCCCAGCAGACCACAGCAAAGTACAATGACTGATAGAAAATCTCCAAACTTTGCTGTACGCACTGAAAAATTGAACTTTCCTGCTTCTTAAACAAGAAATATACAGCCTCTGCGTTGGTCATTCTGTTCAGTCTGCTGCTGGTCAGGCTGGCTTCTTCTTTTTGAAGTCGATCACCATCCCTCTGGTAATATTGACATTCAGAAGCAGAAGATTCCTCACAGACCACTCCACAAAATCATCCACTAGTGTTCTGTAATCCTCCTCCTGCCTGTCACTTATACATCCAGCCACTGCAGAATCCTCAGAATATTATTGTAGGTGATCTGACCCTGAGTAGTACTGACATCCCGAGGTGTACAAGGAATGGAGACAGTACAACCACCTATAAAGTTTCTGTAATGCACATCACCAAATCAAACTGTGCTCTGCAAAGTGTGAAGACTCAAACCAGAAATGATAAATGTTTGTTCAGCTTATATTTTGAAAGACAAGCATTCTCTGTTTGTAGTTTTTGTTGGACTTTTCGCATATTCACTACTTTGTGAGTGTTTTGTGTTTGCAGACGACCTGGCATCTTCCATGCAAATTACAAGGGGCCAAAACATCTTGCTAGCAATCTAAACAATCTCAAAGGGGCTTTTGTTGCAGCCGTATAACCTCTTGGTAACCAGCTTCACCGAGCAACAGCCAGCAATCACTCACAACTGGTCAGTGAATACACATATTGCACATGCAAGAGGTCTCTAAATCTGAATGACTAAGATCTTATATGACTGAGGACATATAAAGTTAAAGTGTCTTATAATTTTCAAAATATTTACAATTCTCCAGGATATTATGAGAAAATGTTAAAGTGGAGTTGGATCAAAAACCAGACATGAACCAGAGAAGTGCTGATGAAGAGGAAGACTGAGCAGAATGACTAGAAATAATCGGAGGCACAAAGAACATCGGGTTAATAGATGCATGAAGAGGAATTAAGCTAATCATCTAACAGCTAAATGGCCACTGTCACCACTAAAAGGGTAGAAATGAATGTCTGGGCCACATTTGGCCTTGACTGACAGCAGTGACTCAAGGTTAGTCTGGTTGCCTCAAGTCAGCAACAGATCTGCCTTATATGGGCCATGGATCAGATGTGTTGTAACATTTGGACCACATCCTCTCCATGCACCATATGTTATTTGCAGCAGTTCATGTCAGCTCACATATATGACTTTTGGGCTACATCTAGTCCAGAGAACACATTCTAGTCCCATAACTGAGCCACAGTTACCAAAAGTAGACCCAAAATAAAGCTCTATATATCTACTCTAAAAGACAGACTGGGGTAGATACCTATACGTACAGATAGACTGAGGCTAGATATCTACCCTGAAAGATAGATCAGGGTAGATATCTGAACGACAGATCCGGTAGATAGCTAACCAGAGTAGATATCTACCTTGAAAGACACATGAGAGTAGATATCTAACCAGACAGAAAGACAAAGGTAGACATGTACCCTGAAAGACACACCTGGGTAGATATATAACCAGAAAGATAGATCAGAGTAGATATTTAGCTTAAAAGACAGATCATGGTAGATATCCACTCTGAAAGTTAGACCAGGTTTTGCCATTTGTCAGATGAGTTGATAAAAGGCAGGTGTGTTGAATCAGTTAACCAGTATGAGAGAATAAAGTACAACACCTGCACACATAAACACATCAGCATGAACAGGGAAGAAGAGAGGCACAAAAGAGGGGGAAACCCCAGGAATTCAGGTTTTTCCTGGTTCTACCACATATATTAAGATAACATCAAAACAAAGCAAGATACAATGACGAACTTTACCCAACATCAAAATGTAGACCGTGTTTGAAGCTACTTCTGGTCCAGGCAGTTAGCGGGATCCCATTGCAAGATTTCTACAGTAGATAATGATTTGCATCATATTCAAATTCATATTCAGTGACCTCTGCTGCCCTTATCTAATTCTTCTTCCATTGTGCTACATTAGTACCTTGTCACCCATTTACATGCTTTTCAGAATTGAGCGTTAAACATTCAGATTTTAACAGAATCAGAACTTTTCCGGTCATGCGGCACCCTTGGCCTTTTAAAGTGCTTCTTACAAGGTTTCACTTACGACCATGGATGATTTGAGAACATTAACAGTGTGACTTCAGGCAACAAGAAGCATGCGCTCACATGGATACACACTCCTGTACTTTTTCTCAGACAATCCCACACAGATTCATATATTGGAGATGTGCGTCACTGGTATCCATGTGTGGGTAGGTTATGTTGCACGCCATGCTAAATAGGATTATATTGCTTTTTTTTCTGCATGCACTCTCAGTTAAAACTACACATTTTAACTTTTGACACATTCACGCCTCTGTGCGAGTGTCCAGAGGCTCTATAGTTTCATTATAGCTCATATCATTAACATTTTGATTAGATAGCTCTTATTATCGTCTCTTGAGGCAGCTGTGCAGTGTGATTATCTGCAGAGTAAAACAGTGACACACTTTTGTTTGCCAGATTTTCTCTCATCACAAAATATTACACATTTTGACAGACAATTAGCAGACCTGCAAGAGTTACCATGGGAACAACTTCTTTGAGAGTAGACAGGACAGGAGGGAGTGCTCAGGAGTAACATTTCCCAACAACTAGCCTTTCTGGATCACTTCAGCCCTGAGCAGCTGATGCATGTGTTATACGTATATATGTGACTCCTATTTGCATAGCACAGCTGCCGTCCCAGGGTAGAGTCAAACAGATGTTCACTTTACTCAGGCTGAAAATGAAATAGAGGGGAAGAGCATTTCATTGGAAATCCCTTATGAATTTAGGGTGGAATCAGAGTGTCCTGCCATCAGATTCCCGAGTGAGGGGATAAACAGGACGACTGTGTGCTGTGCAATGACAGTACTAAACAGAGATGGGAAAGGAAATTAGCAGAAAAAAAGTTAGATGAACTGAAGGCAATGAGGTACAGAGAAGAAGAGAATCTACAAGGGATGAAAATATTTGCATGAGGAGAAAAAAATGGACAGCACACGGGCCAGAAGACAAAAAGGAAAAAGAGATTAGATGACTTATTCAGGACTATCTAGTTCTTTCCTCTGAGGATCTCTTTGAAAAGCAGCATGTTTGAAGTGTCTGCATACGTGATATTCTGTCTGTCAGTGGGATGTGGAGCAGGAGGTGGTAGAACAGACGCAAGGACAGATACACAGCATGAGGAGGTGTGACTGCAAGGAGGAAGGAACAGAGTGCTTGAAGTAGAGGAAATGTGACAGAAGAGGGCAGAATATTTATGCTCTCTTCTATATGGAGGCCTCAGTAGGCACCAGCAAGGTCAGAGCATGAGAACAGGTTATTAAAAGAGCTAGAGCTTATCTATTGCATTTGATTAGTATTTAAAAAAAAAATAAAAATCTGGGACAGGATAGAAAAATATATAGAAGAGCAGGATGGGAAAGGACACAACAAAGGAATGTAATACATGAAAAATTAAAAAAATATAGAAACAGGCTCTGAGAAGAGAACAGCTGCCTAAACATTGGTGAGATATCAAAGCTGAGAAGTGGCACCTCCAGAGCTACATGGATCGCTGGCCTTTCCACGCCATTGTGAGGAGAAAGGACAGGTCCGAGCTTCTGGCTGGCTAATGGGCAAACAGAGGCCTGACAGTTTCTCAGTTTAACAGGACAATCTGGACTCAGTGTGTTGGCTCCCAGGCTCCTTTGTGTGTGTGTGTTTGCATTTGAAACATATCCAGCTTTCACCGAACCCCCGGAAAACTCGGCTCATTGGCTAACCTAGCTGTTGCCATGGGAGACAGCCGATTGGGTCTGGGAGAGTAAACAGTAGGACGATGAGAATAGCCAAAGCGAGGGTCAAAGGTCATCAGGGCGGATACATATGCATGTACAGCTACATGCAGAGGAATCACATATATCACAGTGTAAATACTGTAATGAATTCATAGATGTCTTTTATAAGAACATTGTGTGTGTGTGTGTGTGTGTGTGTGTGTGTGTGTGTGTGTGTGTGTGTGTGTGTGTGTGTGTGTGTATGCGTGATATTGCTGAGGTAGCACTTGCATGTGTACGCTGTTCATGTTGGCAGGCTTTCGTGCAGCTTGTGTAAAGATACTGCTCTATTGGTCCCTTTCTATTTGAAAGATTAGTGACCGCTACAGCTCATGTTTATTTATACGGCTGATACACACGGAGATAGCAGGACTGAGGGCTGGTACGCTGCGCACAAACAGCCATGGGCATTTATTAGCTCACAGTTAGTGTGGCTTCATAAAGGCACAGAAGGAGTCTTTTCTCTTAGTGAGCTCTGTGCTTTAACATATTAAAGGGATTTTGAAAAAAACAAACAAAAAAAACAATCACAGTAAGTGAGTCATTACTCAATTTGTACTGATCACATGTGGCATGTTTGTGTGTACTGTAGGTGTGTTTCTTTTGCCAGAGCTGCTCCCATCCCCGTCTGAGAACAGTGGAGGAAGGCCATTTCTGTGCTGTTTAAACTGTAAACACATAGGAACTATGCCTAGCTTCCTCCATCAAAGCAGACATACAGGGCCAATTTAATTTAGAGTCCTGAGCAAAGGTCTTGAGCTGCCCATCCTATTTTTATATTTTGCTTCCAAGGAGCCAGACTTTCTTGTAAATTCTTAAAGTACTCTTGAGTAATAATTTTCCATGCTTTCTGAACATCTTTCAAAGTTTTTCTTTGGACATCTTTTCTTTCTCATGGTTCGGAGCTGAATTTCAGCCAATGATGTTGAGTATATTGTCAAAATTGACTGAATAATAAACTCAGAAAAGTACCAACAGATATTTTCAATACCATCTGGTTAGCATCTGACTGGGAACAGCCTCATTTTTTAGCATGACAATGATATTTTAGCAGTACAGCCGTGTACTTCAGTCTGAACTGTGCAGCTATATTCCTGTATCCTTTTAGCATAATAATAATGTATACTTTATTGATCCCTGTGGGGAAATTCCTCTCTGCATTTAACCCATTCACTTAGTGAAGCAGTGAATACAATGTTATTATAAGCCGTAGAAATGACCGAAGAAATTGTAACTCGTGTGTTATGAAACTGGAATTTCCTCCTAACTTTAAGATGAGGGAATCTGAAAATAAAAAATAAAAAAAGTTAATGGGTGATTCTAAAAAGAACACAACACGAAAGCACTGTTTGCAAGAAAAGGAGGAAACTGTTGCTTTTGTGTCTGAACAGTAGCGCTCACGCACGGTGTTTACCTCTCTGTTTGGAATTACACTTCACATGCACACCATTTATCTACACAGCGCATGTCATAATCACACGTCTCATTCTATACTGAACAAAAAGCTTCTGTGTCCTCTCCTGTTTTAACTTCCTCATCCTCGATGGAACAACCGCTGTGTGCTGGCATGAATTTACTTTAAATGCTGCAGAAAACAGATTTCTTCATTTGCATGATGTTATGGATATTACAGATCAGTTAAGACTTTCTATAATGCGACACCTTTAGTGTTAATGATACTGAATTGTTGCAACAGGTAGCAGATCTTCCTTACCCCATGTTACCTTGCTCATCAATAGCTTCCCTTTGTTAGTTAGACATGCAGTTATCATTGTTATCTCCAAAGCTTGGTTGTTTTCCAAATCTACACATTTTCTACTATGCACTATGTGATTTCTAGATAAGGTGACTCGGTAAACTGTGGCACTAGACTGGATAGCACATACCAGGTCGGTTGAGAGTAACAATAAGAAGCGCTGGAGGCATATGCTCTGTCTCACTCCGCTGTCTCCCTCAGTGGGAGGGCTGACGATCGCATACCCAAATGTCTACTTCTGCGTGTGAGTCTGCACACCTACCGCTTTCCAGCCCTGCAGGCACAGACATTTGCTATCTATAGAAACAATCTTTCCTCTTTAATTCAAGCTCAGCAGAGACTTGTGCTCCAAATATCAATGATAAAGGATTCACGGAGCAATCATTCGCTTCATCCTATGGATAGTTATACAAAGCCTTGTGAAGGATATGGGAGTGTTTTATTATGCACAATAGGAAGCTCAATACTCCATCTGTCACACATAATTCCCAAACCATTATGAGTCCTCCCACGAGCAAACATCCATGTATAAATAGGAAGACTCTTATCTCCTAGAAAAGATGTGATTATGAGTGAGGTGGGAGACCATAAAGCAGAGATTTAATAGGCGGAGGCTGTTCTTTTAATGTACCTGCTGCTGCAGAGACCCACATCCATCAGATACTCTTTAAATTCTCTCACACAATGACAGGAAATAGGCTCATTCAAGCTTACGGAGGATCCACATAAAATCAAATTACTGAATATAATACTCTCCTTTCCATTTTTGTCTCTCTCATTCCTCTCTCCTCCCAAATTCTGCACTCTCTTATCCGCAAATCCAGCTTTTTGGTGAAGATTTTGAGTTGTGCTTCCCATCGGGAAATGTGTCAGGCAAAACAAGTCATTTTTTTTTTTTTTTTGTGTCACAGAAAAAAAGTCAGAAGTCATTTTTGAACACAAAAATGAAGAGAAGTGACAAAAAAGGAAGGGTTTTTTTTTCTGAATCTATTTTTAGAAAGAAAACATTCAGTTAAATTGCATAACAGCATGAGGAATGATGAGCCATACCATTAACAAATCAGCAGTGGCAGTAATTTTATATTAATATTCATGCTGGCTTTATCATTACTTAGAGTGTAATGCTTTTTCTCTCTTTTCTCCATCTGTCTTGCCCATTTTCACAGATTACATTAAGACTTGTCATTGGAGTGGGAAGCACAGGTGTTACCAATTAAACCAGTGCAACATGCTGAAAACCGGCTTCGATCTGAGACGCGTGGGGCTCAGTCACATCTCAGCCATCCCTGCTGATTTTCCCATGTGTGAACATCAGGTTTTTCTCATTAAGTGAATATACACTGACCAAAAAATCAAAGGAACACTTTTTAATCGGAGTATAGGAAATTAGTTAAATGTTAAGTTGCAGAGAGTGGTTTGTTAATCCATTTCAGCTGGTTTGGTGTTGTGACATTAACAACAGGTGCACTAGGTGGGAAACAGTGAGGCAACACCCAAAACAGGAATGGTTTTACAAGTGGAGGCTAATGACATTTTTCCCTCCACATCTTTTCTGACTGTTTTTATCACTAGTTTTGCATTTGGCTAGGGTCAGTGTGTCACTACTGGTAGCATGAGGAGATACCGAAACTCTACAGAGATTGCACAGGTAGTTCCACTCATCCAGGAAGGCACATCAATATGTGCCATTCCCAAAAGGTTTGCTATGTTTCCCAACACAGTCTTAACAGCATGAAGGAGATATCCATAAAGGATAGATAGATAGATAGATAGATAGATAGATAGATAGATAGATAGATAGAGAGGTTGCCAATCTTTCATAGGGATTCACTGTATACAGAATGGGTAATCTGACTTCAAAAACTGCATGTTTTATTTGCAATATTTTTTTTTTACTCCATAAAGCTTTGCAAAAGATTTGCAGATGCAGGAGCTGTGCCGTTGAGGTGTTCCTTGTAATTTATTCAGTGTGGTTTCTGTGCAGACTGTGATTGCTGAAGTAGCTGGAGGTGTTATTTCTACCCGAGTTTCATCTTATTCCCCCAATTTATTTCTTCAAAACATTACCAAGGTCCTGTTACAATTATAGCGAGGTGTCCTCTTTCTTTGGTTTATATAATTGCCTTTTTGTCTTCCATAAGAGGCTTCATTAGAGGAGAGGCAACACCCAGTCTCACCCACACATAATGAGTATTCCCCTGGATCTTATTTGGCCTCTTATACTGGAGATCAATGAGGACCGAGAGAAAAATTACAGAGGCCTCTTACGCTGATCAGCCAGCAGTTAAAGACGAAATGTGTAGTCATTATTTAACCATTAGATTCACATCGAGACATGCGGGGAGCAAAGGAGGCAACATGCCAGCTCCAGTAGGCTATCACAGACAAAGTGGAAGTAATGATGGGAGGAGAAACAATTTAAATTGGCCTGTCGAAGAGAAAAAGAGAAGAGATGAGGTAATGGATAGAACAGTAAAGAACTAAGTATTTATCCGGTCATATCAGAAAAGACCCTCTGAGCCCAGCGCCTCTTCTGCTAAGGGAATCCATGCTTGAAATTCAGACAGTGGGATATTCTAAACTGAGATTCATAGCTTTTATTTTGAAGAACACAATTTAAATAGAGCTCATCTCAGTGTGTGTGTAGTGTGGTAACGGATTTAGAAGTCTTTCTAAACGGCTGTGTCGTGATGTGATTTGGCCAGTCTCCTATCAATAGTATTTTACAGACAAAGAGAAGCCCACACCACCCGTACTTCCCCTTCCACTCCCATTCCTCCTTCCTCCCCCAATGCCGGTAGTCATTTCTCAGCTATCCATTAACTGCGCCAAATAGATGCCTGGAGGAGGAGAGGAAAAGGTCCTCACTCTGTTAAAGAGATTTTCTGAGAGATGGAAGGACACGGAGAGAGGCAGAGAGGGAGAGTTCGCTAACAATGAGCGGGCACAGAAGAAAAGGGGAGTGAAGAGCGAGAGAGGACGAAATGGCTTTAAAATGGTAGTTTGGAGAGAAACAGGAGAGGGTGGATGGATGGCATTCAACATAACATAGAAAGTACCCTGCGACCTACTTCTGCCATCTCAGTCATTATGTTCCTCTTGCCCATTTCCCTGTTACTGGTTACTGATTAACTTACCGTATCCCCTCTCATTCACTATGCATGAGATGATGCCAGCAGTAAAAGCATATAGCGCTTCGCTATCCAAAAGGAGAAATACACCTATTCTTCTACAGAAGAAAAGCGTGCGAGATATTATGAGGTAGAGGAAGTCCTGCCCATTTGTCTCTGTTAGAAAAAAATACAATCTTTTCATATTTTTCTACAGTTAAAAGAAAGAGGAAGAAACACAACATGTGGGGGGTTCTGTCTATATTTTAAGCTAAGCTGGTCGTGCTGTGCTATTGTACTAAAAAGCACAGTTTAAGTTCCTCATGATGTGAACTGAGATAAAGCAACAGATCTGTTGTTTGTATCCAAAGGATAGAATTCAATGCATGAACAGCTTACCAAAGACTACATGCCCATATATAAAGCATATATGAGACACTGATTGGGTGGTAAAGCCTGGAAAACATTGACCATCCTAATCAAGTCCAAACTGATTATTTTTATTCCAGACCAGGGATGTCAACGTCGTTTTACATCGTGGACCACATACAGCCCAATTTGATCTTAGGTGGTCTGGACTAGTGAAATTACATGATAAATGTGTAAAATGACAGTAAAAGTTCTGGCAGTTAATGCACAGATCGTCCTATAATTGTAAAATATTACATTTTTTTTTGTTAATTTTTTATTTACTGTAGATTAATTGTTAATAAAAAACAATTTATATAGCAGATAGTGGGAAAACAGGAACTTTTTCTTGTCAGTTAATTTTTTATCTGTTACTTAATAACTTTGATGTACTGTAGTATGAATGGCAATGGCAGTGGGAAGTAGGAAGTAGGAAAGGAATAGGAAAAGCTTATGAAAATACAGTTAAAAAGCTCAAAATCTATGCACTCCTTCACATTTTCCAAAGCCATCCAATGGTCCATATTGGAGTCTTTGCTGAGCCGATTCTGGCCCCCAGACCTTATGTTTGACTCCCCTGTTCTACACTATGTACCTCTCATTTTCAGCTGAAACACTGAAGTTTGAAGAATACTTTTATTTTATACTTTTATTGAAAAGTATTCTCTTGATTCCATGGGCTTAGCAAGCATTGGACTGCAAACAGCTCTGGAAGTTACAGTTATGGGTTTGAGGTACTTATGAGACATGAAATCTGACTGTAAGAAGTCGACATGAAGTAAAGCATTAGTGCCTGTGCAGGAGAAATAAATAAGTCTTGTAGGTATTTTCCAAATATTGGATATCTACAGGGTTTGGTACTGGGAAACAAAGTCAAAAACAAAAGAATAGACCAGTGTCACCTTAAATATGCTTGATCTTTTCTCCCCCTCAATGCATTTTGATCATTATCAGTCAACATCAAACTGTGATGCTGCTTATTGTCATGTACTGATTTGTATATTTTTTAAACTCTGGAAAAGAGACTACTATCAGTGGCAAAGCAGTCACAAAGCACTTTTTTGACGTGAGCAGGGAGTAAAATAGGTCCTTCCTAGTTTAGGCGTTGGTGCTTGTGGTGGAAATACCCTACCTCCAAAAGTTCCTAGTCACTGGGGGAAGTTCCAGTGGTATAGATGTGGCCTTAGTCTTTCATACTTGTCGCTATCCTGTTAGGTGCTATTCCACCTGAAATGTTGAGGTCTGATGCTCCTGTGGTCATATGGGACATAAATACATTAAGAAAAAACTCCTACCCTAAAGCGCAGAGTGAATTTATAGATCTGTCATGCATCAGAAACTGGGCCATAAGCACACCACATTCCACCACAACGCTCTGGTAATCTTTGGAGCTCAATCTGCTGGCGCCCCTTCAGAGCTTTAACATTTAATTGTGCCTAGTGAAATTCAGAGCAAGGAGCACCCATAGTGTACATACATTTGAATGAACGTGTATCCACAAATGCAGTAGAATAGAGTAGAAACATATTCATCAGACTTATTGTTGAAAATATGTGCCACAGCTACTGCCTGCAGCATCTGGGTGTTTGAAAAGAGGGCTTTCTGCTGGTGGACGGCCAGTGCTAGACGGTGGAGAATGGCCTCAATCTAGATGTAGATCTGGGTTCAGACTCTAGACACAGGCAGTCTGTCTGCCTTTGTGGCCCCTAGTGCTTTCAGCCTCGTCTGTGCTCTCAGACTGAGGTAATGAATGAGCTAAATGCTTTTAGGTCTCCTTAGTGTTTTGAGCTGTTGTCTAGTTCCCCTTCAATAACCTTAAAACAGTTCCTCTGGTCAAGCTTGTCTCATTTTGTTATTATTTTATTTTTAAACACATACATTAGGACAAATCGATAATGGAAAATTACAGTGTATTAACACAAAACACTGGGTTGAAGTTCAGGCTCTCAAAGCCAGGGTGCTATGATGATGTAAAGTAGTTTCAGCAACTGTGAAAGAGGTGGAAACACAGTCTGGCTTATACTGAAGCCCGTGATGGACACTTTGTTTTCTTGTTTTTCTGTCCAGCTGGGATGAAGGCTTAACAGACGTGACAACATAAACTGAAAAAAGGGTAAAACAGGGAAGCAGGTGGGCTTTTTAAATCACCATGAGCTGAGACCTCACAATAACAGATCACGCTTTAAGGGAGGGGAAACGGAAAGATGCTCCTTAAAAAATGAATTCACCTGGTTATTCTCAGCAGAGCAGAGGATGAATTGCTGGGATTATATTTTCTTCCCTCGTGTGTGTCTGTCTGCTCTGCCTGCTCTGTCTTTGTTTGCAGCATATATCCCCCCAAATAATCAAATATAATATATATATATATATATATATATATATATGTGGAGGCTAAGCTGAAGGATATTGACCAGCTCTGTAACAGGGTCTCCTGGGTCATTGTAAGATAGAAGAAGAATTCATGGCTGACTCGCATGCGTTCATCATCCCTCTCTCTCCCTCCTGACTTTTACTCTCACACATTCAGCCTTCCCTTTGTCTGCAAACCTCGCTGCTTCTCCTGTGCACATGTCCTTCCATACGCCCACATCTGAACATTTTTGTTCTTCTTCTTCTTCCTCCCCAGTGGCCTTCAACCCCCACACCTCTTCTCTGCCAGAACAACAGTTATTTCAACTCTAACTTTCCAGATGAGCAGAGATCAGTATTGACTTCCTATGACTCCGTCTTCCTTGCTCGTCTCCCGTGAATTGATCTGGTATATCATTAATTTGAAATTGAAATTTATGTTCAGTGTTTTGTTCTAGCGTAGAAAGCAGTGTGATGTTCACAGACGGGCGCCAGAAGTCAGGCTGGTGGATTTGGATACAAACCATATGACTTGGCCTGGTCTCCTGTTTTATGATTTGAGTCAGAGATTAGATGTAGATGATCATAAAAGCCTTATTTTTTTAATTTAATAAAGTGAAAACGGTAAAATATACAATGTTATGAAACTGTTGTATGGTTTAGAAGGACAAAAGACTGAGAAACAGGGACAGATGGCAGCTGCAGGAATACGTCTTTAACAGGCTCATTAACATTTACTGTGCTGCTGAAAAAATTATCAAATTAATACATAAAACCCTTTTTTTCAGTAGATTTCATAGGTAACACTTTAAATTTAACACTTTAAATTACAGTGTAATTATATTTACTTACAAATACTTGGTCAAATCAAATACATTGAAAATCCATTTAGTTCTTTCATCTTATCTTGTGATAATGGTTCTTCCTTCACTTTCACAAGATGGTTGCAACTGATTGTGACACTCCACATCTAATAATCAGGCAGTGTGTGTTTGAAAAACTCCCTGTGACAGAGTTGGAGCTATTTGAATGTACACGTCAGCTTTAACGTGTAGGTTGATTCATCAAGAGTTGCACAGCCACCTCCATCTACTGCACCCCTCCTGCACTTACCTATTATCATGCTAATGTTCTGGAATGAGATTAGATCGCTGTCTCACTTTGCTCAGATCAAGTAATCCTATAGTAATACCGTACTAGACAAAGCTGCTGTATTGCTATTGAACTTGGTCAATACACCACTGACACAGGATAAATGAGGCAGATCCAAGCAGCCAACAGCCTCTTTGGTAATCATCCCCATCTTTCAAATGATTTATAACCCCTTTGCATTGGGTCCTTCTTTATAGATGCAACTGATGATTCTCTTTTTAGTCTTCTTCATTGTAGATGAACAACAACAGTGTTTGTAGGGTGAGAAAAGAAATCCACGGTTGCTCCCTTATTTCTGTATCTGGTCTGACATCATTAGCCGTTTTCGGGTCCAACCTCCTCTTCAGGTCCCAAACTCAAACGAACACTGCGGCATCACTGAGAGTTTAAAACTGTCTAAATTGTTTCATCTGTAATAAAATGATCAGCGTTGCTGCTTTACCAGGTGTAACAATTAAGTTTAACATCCAGGCATCCACGAAAACAGAATTTATTAAATTTAACAGAGTTAGAAGTTAGCAGGATGTTAGCTCGCTAGTTTCCACCTAAAGATGATATACCATGTTCTGACTGAAATTTCTGAAAAATTAAAACGTACAGCTCTGCTCTCACTTCCGACATAAATGAAGACAGAAAACTAAACAGTAGTGACTTTTGTAGGGTTACTGAAGTTGGACTAGGTGGTACATAATAATGTGCTACGTGGTGGCTAGCGACACAGCTATGTTAGCATAATATAAACACAGTGAAGCTGGAGGATGAACGCTAATTTTTTTCCACTCGTTTAAAGTTCACTCGAGGGTTCCCGATGGTTAGGGACAAATGCAATTTCATGGTAGGATGCTGTAAAGATCAGACTTCAGTCAGGAGAACAACTGAGATAATCCATCCATAATATAAGGTCAGTCATTCATTTATTGCTGCATGGGCTGTAGTTACATCGCAAGGTTTTAAAACCTGAGCTTTAAAATGAATAGTAGTAATAAAAACCGAGAGAGGTGGACAGTGATCACTGACTGTTTTTAGGGGCTTGTTCAGATTAAATATAACAAGATACAAAGCATTAAAACATATTAAAAACACAACAGCCTTGATAAACGCAGAGTAGTTTGGACGCGGAAGCAGGGTTCATACGTCATCGCTTAAAGACCAGATTGGATCCACTGCAGTGGATTGATTCAGCACATTTAGCCGGGTTCGGAACCGTCATTAGAAGTACACTATATTGTGTCACCCTGAGAATGGGTTTGTGTCTCCTCCCAGTCTTGAACTGGGGATCTTTCACATGTTAGGCGAATGTGTTAACCACAAATGATTCATCTTATTTAACACTGCATATTTGCCACCTTACACACACCTACGTGTATATAGAAGGGGATTTTTGCGCACACTGGAGAGACCCTAACACAGGTCTGAGATATAAATGATAAAAAAGACAACAAGCCATTGATAATGAGACAACATCTTATGATCTCACAGTTAATAGAATAAAAAAACATAATGTTGCTGATTTAATTTAATCTGACTACAATTATCATTATGCCCATGATGATGTCATCAGTAGTGCTTCTTGGCCTATAGGTTTTGGGAATGTGAAAAGCTTTGTCCTTGAGGGTGTGTGGGTGTGTGAGTGGAAGACCATACACCGGAAATGTCAACCTAATGAACTTCAGTCTGATGATGACAAATTGGAGTAGAAACACACCCCTCTGCACAATGAGATTACTTAAGCATTATAGGTGAAGTCACATTTAACGGGCTTGTGAAGGTCATGAGGAAGTCGTACAGTCATTTAGACATAATGACATGAAATATGGACATTGTGACATCTCGTGAATACATTCAGGAGCGTTATTATGCTTATTTCTCATCTTTCAGTAGAGTGAACGCTGAAGTTGGTAGATATTTTTAAAAATAAAATAAATCTAAATGTGCATTACATACAGAAAAGTAAAGAGTACCACAGCTACAGAGTCCTGGCCTCTCTCACGTAACAGCCTCGTGTTCCTTGTTAAATTATGTGCTTTTACAGCATAATTACAGAATTTGTTCAGAAAATACTGAAAACCTACCGAGTGTAAATGCATATTATGTAATAAATCACACACAAGTTGTTGCAATTATTAAAACATTTTGTATTTTTAATTTTAAAAAATTTAATAACTGCTGGGTGTGCAGTCTGTTATGTTTTGTCTCAGTTCTCAGGAACTTTGGGTGCCTCAGCAATAATTTCCACAGCGAAACATGTTATATTTATATATTGTGCAGGAAAGAATGAGAACAAAGCCGCTCTCAGTTTTCACTTCTCGCTTCCTCTGTCTATGACCTGACGTGGTTCTTTCTTTCAGTGGCCAGACTGTGGTCACTTACTGACCCTGTACACAGCTTCTTGCTGTCTCTCTCTCTCTGTCTCCCTGATGGAGGAGGAGACCTTCTATACCACATCATGCAATGAATCACTCAGAAGCACAGTCATCCTAAAACACACACTATAAATCTCTCTCTCTGCCTTTTCACAAACACACAGACACACGCAGAGCAGGTTTCTTGTTGAGTTGGTGCAACATGGTGGCTTTCTCCAGTCTATAATAAGTGTCTGCAGCCTCCAGGCCTGCAGAGTTCCCGCCATGCATCACGGAGGAGTACATGTTGTGCTTGTGTGCCTTTGTTTTTGCATTCATAAATAAAGTATCTATTAATAGTTCATGTACTGCCATTGTTCTAATGAATACTTTCCATCTGTCTGCATGTATTAATGTTATCCCGTGTAGGACTTTGTACAGATTCATACTGGTCTTATCTGTCAATTTGTAAAATGAGCCACCCGTTTATGGAGGAACGCTGTTTCCAAGTAGCCTAAACGAGCGTTGTTGTTCATGCAAATTAAAGCCCACTTTTGGGAATTGTTTCATGATTGAGCTGAGAGAGAGGGAGAGCAAGGGAGCAGAGGCTAGTTATCCACTTGCTGATGTGGGGCATTGTGTAGAGAGCAGGAGATAGTGGAGAATAATCTTTTACCCTAGTACAGCACTACCAGCTGTCTCCCAAGCCCCAGAATGAAGACAGATAGCAGTGAATGGCTACGATCAGCAGGACCGGGAATTCATTTGCTACTGTAAGAGAGAGAGAAATGGAAGAGAAAGAGACTCTGTGTGTGTGTGTGTGTGTGTGTGTGTGTCTGTGTGTGTGTGTGTGTCTGTGTGTGTCTGTGTGTGTGTGTGTGTGTGTGTGTGTG
>VUQG01042556.1:0-21281 GCA_015106755.1 Etia nguti
CACGTTTTTGGTTATGTCTCCTCTCTCGCTTCTGCTCTCTCTCTCTCTCGCTCTCTCCCGCTCTCTCTTTCCTCTGCCGGGGCGGAGCTCAGTGTGGGCTCCCGCTCCTGGCCCACGCACCTGGGGATGATTAGCACACCTGCCGCTGATGAGGACAGAGTGCTACTTAAGATGGCGGACCTGCTCTACTCGTCGCTGGATCGTTGAGCCATCAGCGTCAGTTGTCCTGCCGTCCGCAATTTGTACTTGTGAGTACTTCTGGATTTGGAAACTAACGGATTGTCTGTATGTGTGTAGATCTCCCCTGGACCTGTTTCCTGCGTGACTGTGACTGAGCGTGGATGAGTGAAGCGGTAGAGAAGGAAGGACTGTGTGTGGAAGCTGTGTGAAAAACTCCCCTCCTGGACTCCTGCCCCTTTCACTCCCGGACCCTGGAACCCTGGCCCTTTTCCTAAAGCACCTGTATATATATTTCACTGTGGGAGATCACTGTAATAAAAATCACTCTTGTTTGAAGAACTTTGTGGTTTGCGCTTGAGTCCGCTTTGCCAGCCGTGACAGTTTTAGGGGCAGGTAAGCCTGTTAACCCGTTATTTCATGACAAATGAATCAGATAAAAGTTCTGGAGTTTTGTTTTTTTTCCAGGTATTGATCTTGCATTTGGTAGCTCTTCACTGGATTCTAAATAAACCATTAGGCTTAAAAACCAAAATAAAACCTTCAGAGAACTTAGCAATGGCCAAATGCAATTGGACAGCTTAGCAACACCAAAGTGCCTGGAAGACAAAAGAAGAAAATTACAGTGGATGATAGATGGATTCTTTCTTTGGATGAAAAAAAAAATCTAACTCAAGACAAGAACACTTTTAAGAAAGTAGGTGTATCATTGTCTATGTCTACAACCTAGAGACACAGATGGTTTACAACAGGCTGCAAACCACTGGTAATGCACAAAAGCAAGGTTAGACAAGATAAGAAAAATTCTGCCTTTTTGGTTGAAAGGAAATATTTAATTTAGAACGAAATTCACAGAAATAATAATTAATTTTATTTTTTAATTGGCTTCATCGTCAATGCAGACCATCCATTCTTTCTATAATAAAGTAGAATAACACAGATGTAACACAGTTACCTACATGTTCATACTGCAACACTATGGTTACAAAGCTATGGTAATGGCAAAATCTTCTTCAATAGCACTATTTGTTGTTTTAAGAGTATTTAGGATGTCACCATCTCTGGACAGACTGAACTGTCCTAGTGTCCCCTGGTGGTTGCACTGTATAACTGCATTCTCAAAACCAGAACTCCCGTTCACACACCCAGACCCTGGATCCCCACAACTTCTATATTCTGCTTACTTGGTGTTACTTACTTGGGACTAGTCTGATTGATGGACTAGTTTTATTGCTGTGGAAATAGTAAGATCCAGCTCACTAGTTTACCCAGTTAACATCAGGTGTCAAATGTGGACACATGCTACAGATTTAAGGTGCTGGGGGAGAGAAGAAGCGAGTGAGAGACGGGTGGCTGAGGGTAGAGCGACCAAGGGGGTGTTGCTCATCAGGCAGAGGGCAGGGTTAAAGAAAAAGAAGGAGGTGTTTTGTTTCCAGATGGAAAACCAGGAGAAGGCAGGATGAAACACTCCCTGATCATGTCTTTTACCTTCATGTGCAACCCAGTTCTAGCTGTCAACGTACACGCAAATATTGCAAACACAGAAAAATGGATGTTAAATGAACCCAATGAAACTGACACATAGGCACTGTCACACATATCCCTTTATTAGCATGAATGCACACTAATGGGTGAATTCACTAATATACAATCTTCCAGCCTCAAATACACAACAGTTAAAGAAGAAACAACTGAGCCGTGCACTCTTCTTTCTTTAAAAAAACCCAATCAGCAACAACTTTTTTAGGTACAACAGTTTAGCTGCTAAATGGCAGCATGCCTTCGTGTCTACCATCTTCAGACATGAAGATGTTGTCAAGATGACCTGCTGAAGTTCAAATGGAGCATCAGAATGATGAAGAAAGGTAAATTTAAATGCATTTTTACGAATCATGGTTGTTGGCGCCAAACATGTTCTGGGTATTTTAGAAACTGTTGATCTACTAGTAATTTCCTGGACAACTATTTCAAGAGTTGTGAAAAAAATAATCCAGTGAGCACCTTGGTGGTGCTAGAGGTCAGAGAACAGTTGCCAGAGTGCTTCAAGGTGATACAAAGGAAACAGTAACTCAAATAAACCACTTGTATGCAGAAGAGCATCTCTGAATGGACAACATGAGGAACTTCCTACTGCGGGCAGTCTTTGTCATTCGTGCTTAGGTCTGGTAGAGTCTGGGAGCTTGAGGGTTCTGTGCAGTATCTTAGCTGTTCCTAGGACTGCGCTCTTCAGGACAGAGATATTAGATGTTGACCCTAAAATCTGATGGAGCGATGATTACCATGGGGGCCACTGTTGCCTTCACCCTCCAGCTCCTTCTCTCTCAGCCCTTGGTATTTCTTGAGCTTCTTGTGTTCCTACTTCCTGATGTTGCTATTGCTTGGAATTGCTACTATTGCTTTTTCTTCACAAACTAACTTAATTCTTAGTGACATAGATTCAACAAGGCGCTGAAAACATTTCTCAGAGAATTTGATCATTATTGACACGATACTATTGCACAGTTGCTGCAGGTTTGGCGGATGCTAAATCATGCAGCATTGATGCTTTTTTATAACATTCTCCTCAGCAATCAAATCCGGGTCACAGCACCAGTGAACTTAACCCTTAAGTTTTGTATATAGTATTGCAGATACTCTTTTCTACATAGAAATAAGCACTGAAGCAGAAGGGGTGAACTGCCTATTTATATGTTTCTGTACTTTTTCTCTTGCTTATTAAATTAGGTAGTTAGGGGTAGTGCTTGTCTTTTGTTTGTTTTTTGTTGCATGCAGGGTTTAGGTAACACATTTCCTTTGGAATACCTTGTTTTGTTTATTAGTTTGACCTTTGTTTACCCCACAGTTAATACTTTCAGGTTTTGGCTGTTGGGTATGGCTTTGGTAACTAAGCATTAAAAACACATTTTAAAGCAATCAGGAAAGAAAAAAAGATGGCTAAAGGGAAAAACAATCAGCACAGCACATCAAGCTTCATATTAACATATTAGCTCTCATTTAAATATAGTTCAAGCCTCTATTCAGACTGCTGCCACTGTTTTCTTTTTAAATCCTCATCACTTCATTCTCTCTTGTGTTTCCTTCTTGTCTCTCTGTCTCTCACTCAGCCTGTCTGTGCCTGCCTCTGGCATACCAAAGGTTCCTGTCCTCTTCTTCTTCTAATAGTTTTCCACTCTCGTTCTCCCTTTTCTGTTTCTCAAAGCTTTTTCCTGCAACACTTTTTTTTTGTTTGCCCTCTCTTCTCTTTCCAGCACACATTCTGATTTAATTTGATATAATTAAATTCTTTTAAACAGTAAGTTAAAATTAACCAAGAAACACCATGACTCCTTGAAACACTTGCACTGATTCCAAGTATGCTTATTTGGCAAATTAGTTTGTGGCAACCAAAGCATTACACACTGTTGTGCGCGCGCGCGCGCACACACACACACACACACACACACACACACACGCCTACAGACTCATTAAGTTGCACTGCTTTGACCTCTGCCCTTACAAACACATAAACCAAGCCCGAACATGTAAGCTACTTTGGATATATGTAGATATGGTTTACAACTTTTTCTGTATTTTCTGATTTATAAATCAGTGAAGTTATGCCCTTCAGATGCAACACTGTGGTGTAAGCTGATCTAATAAGCTTTTCTCTGATTTTCTGTCATACTAGTCATGTTGCTGTGGCGTATGTTCATATTAAGGGTTTCACATTTTGACATCACAACAGTAAATTCCCACGAGCTAAATGCTTAGGGTTCCACTTAGTTTTCTTAGTGTTATGCGATATTAGTGGGAAGGGCAGAAAAAATATATTTCCAGTAAATTTTTAGTTTTCATTATTACATCCAAAGTCAGCACAGTTCTGGAAAAACATTCTTTGGACAGATGAAACCAAAATCAACCTCTACCAGAATGATGGCAAGAAAAAAGTATGGAGAAGGTGTGGAAAAAGTCATGATCCAAAGCATACCACATCATCTATAAGACACGGTGGAGGCAGTGTGATGGCTTGGGCTGACATGGCTGCCAGTGGCACTGGGACACTGTTGATGTGACACAGGACAGAAGCAGCTGAATGAATTCTGAGGTGTTCAAACACACACTGTCCGCTCAAATCCAGTTAAATGCAGTCAGATTGTTTGGGTGGCATTTCATAAAACAGATGGACAATGACCCAAAACATACAGCCAAAGCAACCCAGGAGTTTATTAAAGCAAAGAAGTGGGATATTCTTGAATGGATAGGGTCACTGAACTGATCTTAGCACAATTGAGCTTGCATTTCACTTGTTGAAGACTAAATTTCAGACAGAAAAGCAGTAAAGGCCTGGCACAGCATTAAAAATGAGGAAACCCAGCATCTGGTGGCATCCATGAGTTCAAGATTTCTTGCTGTCATTCCCAGCAAAGAGATTTCCAGATTTCCAGACAAAAACATGGCTGTGCCATGGGCTCCCTGGTGTCACTTATTGTAGCCAACCTTTATATGGAGGAAGTGGAAAGAAAGGCTCTTGGCTCTTTTAAAGGGAGAGTACCTAGCCACTGGTACAGATATGTGGACGACACCTGGGTCAAAATCAAAACTGTGTTATTTTAGTTTAATAATCAGTATTGACAAAATTAATTTAAAGTATTTTTAGTTGAAAGGTCATCTGCTTTATTTCTATGTGATGATTAATTTGTTGACTTCCCTTAATATTAGAGGATAAAATCAATAGAGTGTGCTGCTTCAGAACCTTTTTCCTGGTTTTTAATGCTGGCATTTCTTTTATCATTCCTTCACATTGTGAATAACTATCTATCAATAAACTTTATGCCGGACTTCTTAAGTATATATCTTGTGTTGTGGGTGTGCTTTATTGTTGTGCAGTTGTTGGGGCTGTGTAGGGTGTAGCTTTGAGGCTGGGTCTTCCAACTTAAAAGGATTTCAGCACAAAGTGCCCTCTGGTGGACTGCTATGTACACCCACAGTTAAACACGTGTACCTTTTTTTCCAGTTGTGAAGCAGAAAGCAGTGGAGCAGCGTCATCACCACAGAAAAGGAGAGCTGTGCATTCTCTGAGTTCTCAGTATGGCGTGGGCCAGACTCTGACCAATCCACTCACTTGGCAGAACGTTGACACAGTTTTAATCGAATGCTTTGTTGACCTCAGCCGTCTGAGCCAATCCAACTTCGAGCCCGCCTCATATAATTCTACATTGCAGTAATGACACACACTGTGAATTCTACTTTCAGCGACATGGTTTTTAAGACATGGCAGAGTTTTAACTCTTAACTCTGGCTTTAGTCAGCATCCAAATCAAAAAAGGAACGAACATAATACTCACAAGTGCCAGATTTTTGTTTCCAACCAGGGACAGGAAGGGCACCATTCATTGCCTCTTTCTGGGACCCCAATAACGATCAAGGGGCAACAGTATACAGATCTTTACACATATCAGTATACAGGCCTGTTTACATTTCTTGTTGGAAATCAAAAGTCTGAATATCAAGCAAAAAAAGTGATAAAACTACAAAAGTGACAACAAAGAGATGCACAATGCAGAAAAACTGCAAAGACTACTAAAAAAAGACTACTAAACAGCTACAAAGAGGTGTAAAAAGAAGACAGACAAAAGAAACTACAACATAAGCCTGCTGCAAAATGACAACAAAGGGATGCAGAAAGTTAACAAAGGTACAGAAAACAGTTACAAAAAGAAACAAAATGAAGGGACACAAGAAACGTCATATCTATATATATATATATAGATATATATATACATATATATATCTATATATATATATATAAAGACACACGATTACATTTACGAATCTCAAGAAGACACAAGCATCTGTCTTCTTGACATTTGTAAACGTAATCGATTAAAGTACACACACATACACACACGCACACATTTTTATTGTGTGTCCTGCGCAGTTCTGAGGACTGCACTCTTCTGGTCATTCTCGACCATGCTAGGGGGCATGTCCCATTTGATTTCGGGACTTCCAGGCCATACTCGGCACAGATGTTTCTGTGTTACACCCCAACACTGGTCATGTACTATATATACACAAACCGAAAGCATTGCGATTTTGCCCAAAACTTGTCAAAAAATGTACTGCAAAAAAATGGAGTAAAGAATAAAGAATAAACATTTTTTAAAAATGTGAAAAAAAAAAAAAATCTCAAAAATGATCTCTTACTGATCCACTATTTGTTGCAACCCTTTCGCGCCCCCTGGTGATCATATTGGAAGATTACGGTTGCCTCACAGATGCTCATACATACAAAATCATATGAACCTTTATTTTACTTTTTTTATGATCTTTAACATACTGATTAGATTATATATATTATTATTGGATTTTATGTATGTTAGGATGACTCAAAAAAAATTGGTAAAATAATTACACATAATCAGGCATTATATGTAATTTAATTTATTACATGAGGTTCCTCTGGTTTACAGATCAAACAGTGATTGATCAAAATTAATCTTTATTTACTATACAATAACAAGTAACAACTAGTGCACGCACAAACACACATAAACTGAGTAACTTTTAACATCATACCAGATCAACATATAAAAGTGTAAGTGTGCAGAGACAAAATCACTCTCAGGGGCCACAAGCTGGTACTTCAGGAAGGAGAAATCAAATTGAATATGCATATCAGTCTGCCTATATGCAACGTCTCTCTCTCTCTCTCTCTCTCTCACACACACACACACACACACACACACACATATATATATATATATAATTATAATTATAATTATTATTATATATTATCATTTTCTTTTTAATCTTGTCGGTGCACATTTTGCTTGGGCAGTTCTTAGTGGCTCTACATCATGTGACAATTCAAAGCTACACTTTAGCTTTTAAGAATTTACTTGAAACCTCGAATCTGTTACTTCCTAATTGTGTCCCTCTGTTTTCTTCCCACGTTTCCTCTGTCTCTTACTCACTCTCATGTTGGGACTGTTGTTCCTCCACTTCTCCACGTCTGGAACAGCAGCATCCTGTGACTGTGAGTGCTTGTTACTGGTTGTTGCTGATACTATCGTTGATGGTGCAGCAAAAGCCCCAACAGCTAACATGTCTCTTAAATTGACACATTTTGCTGCATCTATTTTTAGTTTCTTTTTCTGTTTTAGCTTTTCAGCTCAATCTTTTCGCCACTTCTTTAAAACTAAACTCTGTTCTACAAGCTGCGTGAGTGCACAGCGAAGGTAGGGAATGTTGATCTACAGGGCCCATGACCCCAATACAGGAAATCTGGTTCAGCTATAAGTTTTAACCTCTGATCCAGTAGGTCTTACCCCGCAATGCAGAGTCCAGATGGAGCTGATGTCTCTTTCATTGGTGAATATCTGAACAAATGGATTGTGCATGTCATCTTTTAATCACATGAAATGTTTGTCACATGTTTAGCAACCTCTTTAATGGTAACAGTACTTCTAAAAGCTAGCTTCTAAAAGGTAGCTTTGTGGGCTGTAGGCCACCACCATTTCCACTTGTGTTTTGAAATGCATTGTGGGATACCTGGCTGCCCCAAGTCCACACTACCTCCAGTTCATAGCAATCAATCAGCTAAGATCGGCCTGTCTTGACTTACTTTGCACAGTAACCAATCAGACAAGCTGCAGTAGCAGTGTTAGCCCCGCCCCCTGACTTTGAAGGGTGAGTCTGACAGGCAAAATTTATTCAAGAACACAGTTGCAGGGCCAGGAGTGCCAAAATGAATTTAATAAATACATCATTAAATTATTAATTAAATGTGCCAATAATTAATTAATTAAATGTAGCATTTGAAATAAATAAATAATTTATTAAATGTTTTAAATTAAATGAATGGGCATTTAATTAATTATTAAAATATTTAATTAATCAATTCCAATTTTAATTAATTAATGAAACATTTAATTTGATATTTAATAGAATATTTAATTAATTAATTTTGTCACTCCTGACCCTCCATAGAGTGTTTCACTGCACAGACATGTTTAAACAGGCTTGTAAAAAGGAGTTGGGACAAACTAAGTTCAGCCATGGTTAACTAAACCTAAAAAAAAAAAGAAAAAAAAAAGACAGGAAAAGTAAATCTTATTTACAGAATAAGAAGGCAAATGAATGAACCTGAACTTGAGGGATGGACAGCAGCTATTGGAGGACACTACCAAAAAACAAAAGCAGAAAAAAATCAGTCTGGAAGAATAAGGAGAGAGAATTTGTCTGTGGCTACCACCTGCAGAATCATTCCCTTTTGGGCTTTTTCTTGTTGTTGCCTCTCCTGTTGTTACGTTAGTCGTTACTAAAGCAGGTGACGTTCATTCAGAATGGTTTTGGATCCTTACTCGAACCTGAAATTTGCTTCCTAACGTGACGTTTATCTGACTGTGTGTTACACTGTGATAATCAAACGTTTGCTTAATTTGATTAAGTTTGCATTGAATGTGACAAACATGGGCAGTCTTTATTTATTTAGAGACATCACATTTTAAACATGGCCGGGAAAAGAGATAGAGCGCATGATGGTAACTTTTCTCACACATATGGGTCCTGCAAGATGATAATGTGCTGACTGGATGACTGATTTTCTAACCTTGGAATGCAGTGCAATTTGCTCAGCAGCATTACCACTGAATTCTTTAGGGACTAGCAAGAAAAGAAAAGAAAAACAAAGTTAAATCAAACCAACCTGGAGAAACGGTTGATTACTGAAACCCAAATACTGTGTCGATAAGCAATCTACCCAGATCCTAAAATACACCAACGTGGGAGTGCCAGAAACTGCAGTACCTATAGTGGCTACTTGAAACTAGCTCAAAGTGCAAATTAATCCCCAAAGACTCCTTTGTTAAAATATAGCTTAAGAACATTAAAAACCATGTATGTGACATTATTGTCATATGGAGTACAGAGAGTTTAGACTCAAATGCAGACAGTATTGAATATTAACAAAAAGCAAGCCTTTATTTCTGGCTGCACAAAAAAACAAACAAAAGAAAAGGGAGACTAACATTAAACTAATGAAACTTAGACTGGGAACAAACTAAACAGCAGGTAGATAGATACATAGAATAAGAAAAACCTAAATGGGAAATGGGGGGAATCACAACTGGAAATAATCAGACATAACGAGACAGGGAGGAAGCAAAAGTGAATACACCAAACACAATGAATACATGGAACAAAAAAGAAACCAGAATCCAAAACGAAGACCCAGAAGTTCCAGAGGTTGACTGCGTGGAAATCGGTAGTAAGGAAACAGTTCCGAAGGCCACCTGTTTCTTCTTAAACGGTGAATGACATGAGAGAGTGTGTCATAAAGAAGGAATCAGACAGTTGAGCTGAAGAAAAATGAAGAGTTCAATACGCTGCTTTATCTCTTCTTCCATCCAGAGGACAGCTGTTGCAGAGGTGATCAACAATTAGTGGGTCCTCTTTGTGCCATCAAAGAGGACTTGTGAACCAGCTCAAGATACAGATGGTATGAATGTAATTTAAGGTTCTCAATGCATTATGGCATACAGTATTGTATCTATCATTATGAGTTATGTAGTTGCTGCTCTAATTACATTCTTCTGTTGTAAAGGAACACAACATTTTGGCTGAAAGACCCACAACTATGTATCACCTCCTTTGTTTTAAATCTTATACTTACATTTTATACTATGAAATAATAATAACTTGAATGATAGTCTTGTGTTGGAGTAGCAGATAATTTAAAATGACAGAAAACTCATTTACACGTGAATACAAGTATGTGAATGGGAAGATAAACTCTCTCACAAACTCAACTTTTTTTGAATAAAACCCATTAGATATTCGAAAAATGGTGGCCATTTCCCAATGGCTTTTAAAGATTCTAAACCCCAAGTGCATGCCAATGCACTCTGGATTTACATCTGTGCAGGAGCCTTAAAAAGGTTTGTTGATGCAGATTACAGTGTAGAAATAGCTTTTTGAGTGTTTGATGAAAGTAAAACAATGTGCTATATAAAATAAAATCAATTTACCATGGAAAATTCTGGCTGTTGTTCTCAAATTTTAAAAAAAAATGTATTTATTGTTTTGTACACAGGTCTTTTGAAAAAACGACTACCTATTTAAATAAAGTTTTTAATAATAATTCTAACTTGGCTGTATGACAGTAGATCTGATACCTGACCATTCTCTGTCCCTCTGTATTAGCCTGTTTAAAAAATAAATAAATTAAAAAATAAAAAATAAAAAGGAAGTGCCACTATGAGAGAGCTGAACAGAATTAAAAACCCTTAATGTATCAGTTAATTGAAACTGACTAAATAAACTGGTGAAAGATGAAGTTATACATTTGAGTTATAGTTGAAAGCCTATAAATCAAGATTAAAATCTTTCAAATGCATCCAGTGTGTTACATTTTCAATAAAATAGTCTTTTTATAACATGCAAATGATGCCCAAGTAGAACAATTTTGAAAATTCAAGTGGTTAACGGAACACAATTTACGCGATTTACAAGGCAGCTGTATTAATACTTCATTAACACAGCTGTATAAATGAAGTGTTAATACAGCTTCATTAATGAATGAATGCCCTATTAGAAACTGTTATGATTTTTTTTTTAAAGAGAAAAAAGGTATAAGAAGTAGATATAAATCACCCATACATTTTGTCTGTTATTAATGCGATGTGCCCTGTTTTGAAATGTGATTTTGTTACAGCTATGAGTCAACACTTTCTCTGTTAGTAACCAAATGTTACTAACAGCAATGTTTACCCTTTTCTGTGCTGTTTTGTTTTTTGTTTTATTTCCTAAAAAGTTGTGACTTCTAGATTAGCATACCAACGTTTTGTGGTTGAGGACTTGGAGCATGATAGTGCATTGTTTAGGTGCAGCTTATGCATCAGAAAGTGTTAAATCTGCATTCTAAGGGCATATTTTTTGGCATACAGTGAAGATGCCAAACACTGGAAATATTTCAAAGTTTGGTGGTTTAAATTTAAACTGTCATTGTTTTCCATTTTTATGCACACCAAGAATCAAAGAACCAAGAATCAAAAATAACTTTTATAATTTGGGATTGGTAGGTAATATTGAAAAGAAATGGAGGACATGAGAATTTGGGTTTCATAGTGGCTTCTGGCTGTGTCATGTAGTCTGTTACTTGAATAAAGTAATTCCAGTAGTATTTCTCGTTAGGTCTTTTGTTAAGGCTGAGATTTTTTATATACTAGCAAATACTGGCATGGGTTCAAAGCAGGACATAGAAGGCAATCTTAAATATTTTTATGCAACCTCCACTGTCAATTTGTATTCTGCTGAGTTGGTTTTATTTAGGTGTAAACTGATTTGTGTAGTGCTTCAATTTAAAAAAAAAAAAAGGTATAAAACTCGGTCCACGTAGGGCGGGTCCTTCGAAGGCCGACGTAGGTCGGAAGTGAGCTGCTGTGAAATTGGACAGTCTAGCCTTCTATTCCCGCTCTTACTTCTGCGTTTTTCCTGTCGCTAGCGTGAAAACTTCAAAATGGACCCAGAAATGTCGCTCCGTTTTCTGTGTACTTTTTTAATTCTCGAGGAGCTACAAAACCTGTATCATCGTCACTGTCATGTTTTGTACCTTAGGCTCATCAGAGCCAATCATATCCAGGTAAAATAATCTACTCTAATCTACACGCATTTAGGAATTACTTAGCTAGTTTCATGGATAATTTCAATGACTGAATGACTGCCGGTCATTCGTACACATTTACTATATTATATAAAATATATAAACTAAATCTCTTTGAAACTTATAGAAGAATATTTGCTATTTATTTTCTATTATTCATTTGATCCTGCAAATTATTTGTGTGCATAGAATGGCTGTAAAAATGTCACAAAGCTGAAAACAGGCTTATTTTTGAGTTCACAAAAAAGCTTAGTTACACAGATAAAGTGTACAAAATTTCAGTCTTTTCACAGTGTATTAGTACATTTTACTTAAGCTTAATAATCAGAATAATGCTTTAATAACTTAAAATAAATGAAATCACACCTTTCTACTAAAACTGTTTATGTTGTTCTCCACCTTTTCCTTAAACAGACCAGACCCTTGTACTGCAGGATTAACCTGAGTGTCCCAGTCCTAGACCATTTTTTTAACCAGGAGGATCCCAGGCCTGACTTTCAGCTAAGCAGGGAGTCTCTGGCAGTGTTGCTAAATCTCCTGAACCAGGATCGGCGGCATGGTTGGGGTGCCACAATTGAGACCCTGGTGTTTCTGTTATGGTTGGCAAGTGGAGCATCCTATAGGGTGGTCTCAAGAGTGCTGTCCACTACTGTCCACTCCATTGTTCACCGCGTCACGGAAGAAGTGGTGGCCATTCGCCACCAGGTCATCCACCTCCCGAAGACCCCAGAGGACTTGGAGATAGTGTCATGTGGGTTTGCAGGGCTGGCACGCCACAGAGCCTTTCTGTAAGCGGTGGGTGCAATTGATGGCTGCCACATCTGCATCAAGTCTCCAAGTGGCCCTGATGGTCAGTACTATAGAAACAGGAAACTGTTTCCATCTATCATCTTGCAGGCGGTTTGTGACCATCAGGGCTGCTTCATCAACACGTACGTGGGCTGGCCTGGGTCGGTGCACGATTCCAGGGTGCTCCGCCATAGCCCACTGTACAGACAGTCAGTCTACCCTCCTCCAGGGCATTTCATCCTCGCAGATGGAGGGTGCCCATGCCTCCAACATCCACTCCCCCTCATCACTCCCTACAAGAGGCCAGTCCAAGGTGTGGGTGCCCAGTGCTTTAACAGCCATCATTTTATAGGGCACGCTCCATCATAGAGGGTGCTTTTGGAATGATGAAGACCAGGTTCAGCGCCACCTTCCTGCAGGAGGTCCACCACACCTTTGTACCTCACGTAAGTGACCACCAATTGCCATTTTAATATTTTAATATATAATTTTTGAAATAGAATCATATATATATATATATTTGTTTTAACCACTACAGGTCGCAACAGCATGTGTCGTCCTCCACAACATCTGCCTCAGCGCTGCTGACATTGTGGCCCCAGAGGATGAGCCTGAGGAAGATGCAGCAGAGGATGAGGAGGGGGAGTTTGGAGGCAGTTAGTGGTGCTCTTTGGTGGGACCAACTGTCTTCTGAGGTGTCTGCCCTGGAGGAGGTACCACCAGACCATGACTACTGTTAACGGGCAAGTGAAAATTTATCTAGGAATCTTTTGGGGGTTTTTTTGTATAGCACTTTATCAAACTGTTGTCTGCTAAGAGTTACAAGTATTATACTAGTAGTAACATAGCATCCACCATCTCCTGCTTGCATATTTCTGAAAACATCTTAGTGCCGTCGATTGAGCCAGCCCTGTAAACCCTGTGGATGGACGATGCAGTGGACAGTGCGAGGAAGCATCCTAAAGTTCTCTTTGCAGACCACCCTGTGTGATTCTCCACTCGCCGACCAGAAAAGACAAACCACAGGTCTCAGTTGCAGCACCCCATCTATGTCTGATCTTGCTTCAGCAGATTCAACAGATTCTATTACAGTTGTTAAAGAAACGGTCCAGGAACAGGTCACTCAGGTTAATCCTGTGTGAACAACTGTAAATAGCTGTAAACATTTTTTTTCCGTCTTCAAATATTGTTGGTGTATTACAAAACTTTTAAACTTACAAAACAAATATAACAGTGTAACAAAAATATTCCAATAAATACATCTCTCATTTTGGGACTAATCTTTCAAGAATTGAAAACAGTCTGTCCATCCTCTTCCTGCGCTCTCCTCTCCTCAGCCTCTCTTTGATGCCTCATATTCTCTCTGATGAGGTCGAGCAGCTCATCGTCCCTATCCCTTCTCCTCTTTCTCCCTCTTGTGGGTTGCTCTTTGTCTCTTCCTCATCAGTGTCCTCTTCCCTTTCATTTTGGCCACCCACTGCTGGACTTGGCAATGGAGTGTCCTCAGGGATAGAGGAAATTAGCATAGGAGGCCTGGGATATGGTGGGCCACGAAAGGATGCACCCAACCCATCCTTCAAATTTGGGGAAAAGGAGGACGCACTTGTCACTGCATTTGGAGGACTCTTCGAATTTGGACAGCCTTTGTCGTGTCGCTGTGACGTCATTGCTTTTAAATGTGGCCTTTGAAGCATGCTACCCCTGAATTTGGTAAATGGACTGATTCTTATAGAGCGCTTTTCTACTCTCCCGGAGTACTCAAAACGCTGTATACAACATGCCCCATTAACCCCATTCACACAAGCACTTCTAAACTTCAGTTGCAAACTAACCAGCATTTACACACAGTCACACTCCGATGAATGCATCGAAGGGCAACTTGGGGTTAATATCTTGCCCAAGGATATTTGGCATGAAGACTGGGGAAGCCAAGGATCGAACCACCAACCTTCCAATCAGTAGCTGATCCGCTCTACCACCTGAGCCCCAGCCACCCCAGTTAGTCTTTGGACACAGTCAAAGACTAACTGAATAAATCCAAAACTGGGAAAAACAACTAAAACCTGAACACATGGGATGACATGGACATGAAACCCGACCATGGACAATGGAAACTTGGACCAGGAAAACCTAAACATGAAATACCTGAACTTAACACTCGGTAAACAGACCACCCAACACCAAACAAAGGAAAACACACAATATATAAACAGAGGGTAACGAGGGAATACGCAACAGGAGGGAGACACAGCTGGACCTAATTTGACATAACGAGACAAAAGGGAAGCAAAACTCTGAACACAGGACAAGGACTATCAAAATAAAACAGGAAGCATGACAAATACGTAGACACGGACAAGACACGCAAGCTTAACACTGTGACTGAAGGAATGAAAACAGGCAGGACAAGACTCAGAAAACACAAGCAGGATGCAAAGCAGCAACATTCAAATGCTGAAAGATGATTTCTCATTTAAGTGAATAGTGGAATGTGTTGCAGATACTTACTCGATTTCATTTCAGTGCTTTCAGTTCCCACGTGTTGCAAGTTTCCACCACCAGCAGCCAGCAAACTATTAAAGTCGATGTTTTTATATGTGTGATGAGGACATGGAGAGTTTTGGAAAAATGTAATGTAATGTAGTTGAATGTAACAAAAATATTTTAATATTACTGTAATTTTCTTTTTAATGTAAATGATAAAGATCATACACACAGAGACGCGCCCGCACACACACACACCTTCCCATTCTTAACTGACATCTTAGTAGTTATTTTTCTTGTCATTAGAGGTGGGTAACAAATTGCTACAAATTGGTTTTTAATGTTTAATTCTCATATACCCGTTTATTCTGTATTTGATAAAGAAATATTTCTTTCCTTCAGTTTTGTATGATGTATGAATTTTCCATTTGTGAAATGGATTTAAATAAATTAACATTTTAGCCAGATATAGTTGTTAAAAATGTGGTTGTATTTCAGGCTTTTATCGTTAACAGTTTTTGAAATATTCATATTCAAACATTTTCTCTAATTTCAAAATGTGAAAAAAACATGCTGAAAGTGCATTGACAGAACACTTTTCCAAAAAATATATCTTGACATGTATTTATTTATTTAGTGCATACAAATCCAAAGTTTGGTTGCTGTAAACGAAACTTTGGTTGTTCTAATCTAAAGGTTCTGACATTGCTGAGACTGGGACCCAGAAGTCCAGCTTTGTACAGCCATTGTAAGATGCTAGCAGGCAGGGCATACATGGAACGCCATAACCAAGTGGCTGGCATAGTATACAGGAACATCTGTGCAGAGTATGGTCAAGAATGGCTGAGCTAAGATCCTGTGGGACTTCCAGATACAAACGGACAAACTGGTGATGACTAACCAACCAGACAGAGGAAGATGCTCATTGAGATAGATGTAGCTGTACCAACTGACAGCAACACCAGGACAAAGGAACACAAGAAGCTGGAGAAATACCAAAGGCTGAGAGAAGAACTCGAGAAGATGTGGAGGGTGAAGGTAACAGTAGTACCTGTGGTTATCGGCGCACTCGGTGCAAGCTGGCAAGTGGCAAGTGGCTCCAGCAAAACCCAGGAACAACATCCGAGATTTCTGTCCAGCGCAGTATGAAGAACAGCAAAGATACTGCGCAGGACCCTCAATATATATGTGTGTGTGTGTTTAATCGATTAGGTTTACTAATGTCAAGAAGACTCAAGCAAAGGGAGACCACACAGTGTTTATTCTTTTAAATTATTTATTAATCAAATAGACAAAGCAGTTCAAAGCACCACAACGTTAGCCCGATATCAGAAAGAATTGTCACATGAAATTAGACAGAAGCTGCCAATTCAGCTCTGTATAAGTGGGCAATCACAATGAAGCAAGTTATTTCAAGTTGTCAGTGCTCTTCATATTATTGGCCACCAGATGGCACCAAAGAGGACTGTGTTGAAAAGCTTTGAATAATGAACCCTTTTTCGATACAAGTTTCAGTGCTTCATAAAGTTTTATATGGCCACCACTATTGGGGAGGGAAATTCAGCAATACAAAAACTCAGACTATCTGGGAATCAGACACAATCAAGTCATAAAACAGAACACACAGAACACTCACATGAGGAAAAATATGACAACAGCATAACAAAGACAATACACTTGTTGTGCAACTCAGTCATAGTTAAGTTAACATTAATATATGTAGCATTACTGCACCAATTTCATTGCATTGTAGTTTGTGTGTGCTAGCTTAAGCTGAACAAACTGGATAGCTTAGCAAACATACTTATGTATATTAGCTTATGTTTATATACCATTCACTAATATGACAATGTATTGAAATAGATGCAGAACAGAACAATGTAAGTCTATCTTCCTTTTTTGAACTTTGGTCATTGGAGTTTCACTTAAAGGCTTTTTCAAATGTTCTCTGGGTGCGAGTTGATGTTGGAGTCCTAGTAAAAGGTAACATATGGCAGATTTCTGAAGGTGGTCAAATATTTTACTGCAGTGCATGACAAAACTGCTTCTCTCCACTCTCATGGAACACAGAGGGATACTGTTTTGCCCAGTGATTTGAACTACTTAGAGAATGTCGATGAAATTAATTGGCCATTGTCAATCAATAGCTACACGTGTCATCCAGCATGGTGTGTGACATCAGAGCAGTGGCCTTTAATGATCAAAACTGCCACAAGCAGAAGATGTAAAAGAATCAAAGAAAAAATAATGAAGGAATTTACATCATGTGTTTCTGGTCATTTTTTGAGTAAATTATTGGACAAATTAAGAAAAGGAATTAAACCTATGTACTCTCTGATAACTCTTCCACTGCTGCTGAAATTTAGAATTTGTAGAGGGCACTCCAGGAAGCAAGAAGGAATTACATGCCAATGCCAATGATTTTCTGACAAAGTAAAGTTTAACAAATAAAATTATAATTGTATGTAAAGATACTTGTTTCTAACTTTGTCGGTGTCATGATAATTTTTTTTATTATCACATATGACCAATGAAAGTATGAGTTCTCAGGGAAAATGTTAATGGGGTTGGGGTACAAACTTTTGAGCAGTCAAAACTAAGAGTCATCAATAAGGAAATCAAAATTATACTAAAGTACAGTACCTGAGTAAATGTGGTCAGTTTCAAGGCTTCATGTAACAGAAGAAGTTCCTTCTCAGCTGACAGTTTCTTATGCCATAGGATGCAGTACCATTCTTCTCAAGGACGCCACAGAAGCCATTAGTTGGACAGCTTGGAATATTTTCATATTGCATCTGTTCTCCACCCACCCACAGCCACTCACCAGCCAGGTTACACAGGCCTGTCCACACCTGCCAACATTGAACAGAGAGGCAAATGTATACATGATGTATGAGTTTCTCAGCAACATATAAGCTGTAGAAAACTGTCCAACCTCATCAGTGGTAGCTTGTTGCGCTCTCTCCTGTGCATAGGTATGGTCATCAGTAGTGATCAGTGTGGCCAGGTCATAGCGATGGTTCCTGTAGGGAGAGTTGGGACCATTTGTGTCCACTGCACCAAGAGACCTGCAGTGGTCTAATGCCTCCTCCCACGTCTTATTCTCCTTCACCAAAACCAGTTTCTCATCATAACACATGAAAGAATGATCGACATTGCAACCGTGAGTCCACCATACGCCATTATATTTATATACACAGTCTCCATTTTGACTTGCCTCTGAAAGAAGAAGAAGCGGAGAAGAGATATGAATTACCAGAAAAGCCAGGAGTCTTTTTGTGTTGATCTTTTATCATATGTGTAAAAATCTTTTGTATTTAACACTAAATACTTTTTTCAGTGCAGTTTCAACCTCAGCACATCTAACAAAATTGCAAAAGATGCTGAGAAATTGCCAATCTGGGTCACCAATTGTGGCAAAAAGTGGCCTATGAAAGGGGTTACATAAAAAAAAAGTAAATAAATAAAGTACTTTACAATACAAAGCACTCTAGTGTTAACACCAAAGAATTTGATCTTGCGTTATCTAATAAGAATCAATAACTTGCAGTCACACCTAAATAGGTGTTATTCTAAGATAAATATTTAAGCTTGAAAACATGTTACTTACGATAACTACCCCACTTGGTGAAGCTAGCTATTTCGTCGCCTCTGGACCATTTCCATGTATTTGTATTAGCTCGATATAATCCGATCCACCCTCGACCATTGAAAAATGTGTTCTCTTGTTCATTTCTGATTGTGATCAGGTCAGTGTGGTACTTCCTGCAGAAGGCCTGTGCATTTGTCCAACTTGTCATGTTAGGATCAGTGTAAAATTTAAAATTTAACAGATCCCCGCCAACAGGAGAAAGAAAAAGCAGCAGAGACATGAGAATGAACATCTTCCTTAGGATGCCTTGACACTGTAATGAAAAGGTATGCACAGCCAGAGAAAGGAAAAGAATCACAGAGGCGAAGACTGTTGCACTGCAACAACATTTCACTGATAATGTAGTCTAGTATCTTTCTAAGCAATGAGAAAGATACTAGGACAGATGATGATGTTAGGAAATGTTAGGAAAAGTTTATATAATGAATAAAAATAACCTTTCAATATAAATATAATAAATTAATATCATAAAAATATTCAAAACAATTAAATGTATCAAACATCTATATTTTTAAATCACATCAACTATAAATTAAAAAAAGAAAAATTACATTACATGAAGATCTGTGCATACATTCTAATATATAAAATAATAAAACAATATTTGGATGAGGTTTGGTTTGAACAAGTACTGTGTAAATGTTACTTTTATTTAGGCAAAGTAATGTTACTTAATCAAATTAATATTTTACCTAATATACTTGCTCAATGTCGTCCTGCAAGAAGTTCACATGCCTTAATCATGTATGGTACAAATAACTAAAGAGGTAAATTAACTCATTTAAAAAATCTAGCTAACAACTGAACAGTCATTCCTAGTGAAGTGGGGCATACATAAGTGATATACTCTCAGCAGGTTAAACCATTCATTACACTGTATATCTGTTTCTACAGCAGTACTCACCTTGGCAGCAGATAATTGGGAACCTTTGAAGCTCAGGGTTTGCTGATGATGTGAGATAGTCATATACTGTGAAACACTTGTCAAAGCTTTTCTTTAGCACAGGTGACTCCACCTATGTTAGAAGCGTTTGAATAGCTCTGGTTTCCCATCCACAAATTAATTTAAATCTCTGTCATGTCCCAGAAAGATGCAAAGCAGCAGCATTCAAATGTAGTTCTGCAATCATTCTGTTTCTCTTTTGGCTCTCAGTCAACAGAAATCATCATTTTGAATTTTTTTAATGTAAGTTGTTGTTTTTTTGGGGTTTTTTTTTTTGCTTTTTAACTCACAGCTTACAACCTTTAGTCGCCTCATTAATTGGTAACTCGCTTTGCTACTTTCTTTACAGGCATCATGTGATTTCCATGTATATGAGGTAGTTCTGTATGTGGATAAAAAGCTGTGAAAATGCAACCCAAACCCCAAATCATTAATTAACTATGATTTCCTCAAGTTTTATGGAAAAGGCCACTTCAGTTTTAAAGCAACACATCATGTCATGCATAAGCAAAACATCTGGGAAACAAAGCCTTTGACATCGTCACGCTGGAAATGATTACAAAGTCATTTTTAAAGCTATGGAACTCCAGCTAACCATGGTAGGAAGGAGGAAACTTGTAACATCGGTGAACCTGCCCATTTTTTTATTTTAATTACATATTTGCTATTTAAATTGCTATTCAAATGACTATTTAAATTAATCCTAGAGTGTGTTGATGACTCATCAATGAGTTCATAAAAGAACCCAGAACAGCATCTAAAGAACTACAGGCCTCACATGCCTGCGTTAAGGTTGATGATTTAACAATAAGAAAGAGATACCCACTTTATATGTTATCAGTCCGTTCAATGGACTTTATTAGCGGTAATCAGCACCATAGATGTGGGCCAATAGGGTCTTCTACAACTGCTAGCTGGTCAGAAGGTTGTTAGCATCCATTCAGATGGAGGATCACTAACAGGACTATGGGAAAACAGAATCCACTCTCACTGACTTCCGTTGGACACGGCAGTGTTTACAGGTAAGACGATTTAAATGGACATCATTTATAGAGTGATTGTAAAAAGTCAGCTAGTGTCAGTAAGCACTCAAAAATATTGGTGTAGTGTAAAATAAGTCCTGATAGAACAGCTTTGAAATTCATTTGTAGATAGTGTTAGATGTTTTGCCATCTTTATGCTGCGTAAAGGTTAGCATATATTGTTGTATAGCAGTTACTATTGAATGAACTTTTGATGAAGAGAGAGCTGAGTGTAAAAGAGAAGCTCTCAATTTACCGGTCGATCTACGTCCCTACCCTCACCTATGGTCACGAGTTGTGGCTAGTGACCGAAAGAATGAGATTGCGGATACAAGCGGCAGAAATGAACTTCCTCCGAAGCGTGGCTGGCCTGTCCCTTAGAGATACGGTGAGAAGTTCAGCCATCCGGGAGGGACTCAGAGTAGAGCCGCTGCTCCTCCACATCGAAAGGAGCCAGTTGAGGGGGTTCGGGCATCTGACAAGGATGCCTCCTGGGTGCCTCCTGGGTGAGGTGTTCTGGGGATGTCCCACCGGGAGGAGGCCCTGGGGCAGACCCAGGACACGCTGGAG
>VUQG01042559.1:0-10940 GCA_015106755.1 Etia nguti
GACATGTGGCCAACAGTAATGTTTTAATGTTCTTCATTATTAAACATTTGCACATAAATAAGTGACATAATATTCAGTACTTACTTTTGAAAGTTTACTCTTCGGCCGCCCGCTTCAGCCGTCTGCCGTTTTTTTCGGCAATATTATCCACACCCACGAAGTCTACACCGGACCACACTTCAAATTTGGCGAAATGAAGTGCGCGTTTGTCGACCGCATTTGGAGTACACTTCGAATTGGGACACCCTTCGTCACGTCGCTGTGACGTAATCGGTCTCCAAATGCGCACTACGAAGCGTGCGGTCGCTGGATTGGGACACAGCCGATATGCCCATATCATGGTCTAAACCAATCAGAGATAGTCAGGGGCGGGACTTCTCCGATTGGCCGTGGTCCATATATTCCTGTAGTCCTACGCCTGTGTATGTTTGAAAGTGCAGGCAGATAGAGAGAGGTGAGTAGCTTGAATAAAGCAATATCGATTCATTAAATCTTGAATTGATTTTTAAATATACATGTATTTTGCCAGAAACACCAGGATCCCAAGTTAAAGCTCACAAAACTGTTTTAACAACCACCAAACAGCTAAATCAGCAAATGAGAGCAGCTAAACGGATTCCGCACAAAGACGTAAACACAAAGTGCGGATCTGCCGACGCATCAGAATCAGTGAGATGTCAGCTTTCTCACCCAACAGCACATACGCGGACACGCTGTCGGGGTTGAAAGCCGACAACTCACTGATTCTGATGCGTCTGTTCCGCGCTTTGTGTTTACCTCTTTTTTTGCTCTAGATTCTGAAGCTGCAGGTTTCATCACTCTCCAAACAAAACTGACTGAACCAGAAGCGAAAGAATATCCAAACTACGCTTCACATTTCACTTCACATAAACATCGTCATAAATTCCTTCTTACTTAAGTTGTTTTGATTCAAACACGATAAAATCACACTTCCTGCACAGCTCTTTCTCTCTCTCAGTGTACTTCGAGAACAGTTTTCCATCTCAAATCTCTGTTTTCTGCATTATTCGTTTGCACAAGGCATGTGCAGTGCTTTCGGCCGCTGTTTTTTTTTTCTCCCAAAAAAGACCTCCGACAAGAAAGCCTCATTTCTGCTATTTAATAATGAAGAAATTTAAAGTAGCTCTGACTCATCGATGGTGGCTGGGATCGCGGGACGGCGTCACCGCGGAAAAATGCCTGCTTTGTTACCATCAGCGTGACAGGGCTGCAGTTTTAAGGCCCAGGAAACAAGCCTGCCAGCGCTCTGTAGCTGCCGTGACCGCTGGCGATAAGGAAAGGCTGCCCTTTACAGAGGACTCACGCTGGGGGAGACGTTTTCTGGTTAACTCTGGCTCCCAGAAGAGCTTCGAGATTTCCCACGTACCACCAGAGCGAGCCCAAGTACCACTAGTGGTACGCCTACCACAGTTTGAGAACCACTTGTCTAGAGTGTCCAAAACACCACTTGGCACCACTCTCCTATCTTTGGATAAGAGAGTGGTGCCAAGTAGCTAACACTAGCATGCTTGATTAGCATGTTGCATCTATAGATGAGAAAATTTGGTAAAAACTTGAGACCAGCACTCTAGGATTGTCTGTGAATGTAGTTAATCACACTGTGCACAATGCAATTTGTTAGATAACTCCATTAAAAAGGCTTCAGCACCACAAATATTAACAGAAGTTTAAAAAAATCAATATTTTTGTTTTGTTCTATCAACAAGTTATTGATTACTTGTTTATTTACTTCGCGAGTGTCCAATTAGAACACATAAACATGTTCTAACTGTAAGCCAAGCCACTAACAAGGTATCCAGTCACACTCAACTTCCAGTTTCACTGCTGCATCAGCATCTTTACTTTCTGTAAAATTTGGCTCCTCACTTATGTATCGCATGCTTTGCATGGTCATCAGCTTTTTTGAGGAGTTGAAAATGGTGAAACTAAAGTTGAGAAAAGCCAGAATAAAAACATCAGATTCCATAGATCTGGATTCAGTGAGCATTTCTCCTCTCCTCAATATATTTACATTAATCTTGCATGTCTTTCACTTAGATATCCTCTTAGAATTTATTTACTTATTTTATTTATGTAATGATAATTCCTACACTTTTTCAGAAAGAGCTAGATTGTGTGCTAAGAGTTGCAGGAAAAGTCAGTCAGTACAGAGCAGTGTGCGTGTATGTTTGTTTCTTTCTCAATCAGCAGTTGTTAATGAAGGTCGTGTTAATTAAGGGGACTGGAGAGAGAGCACTCAACACAGCCTAAAACAACCTAAGCCTGTTTGTACCTGTGAGAGTGATAGTAGCCATCTGAACAAAAGACTGCAGCTGACAACGTAGCAGATGAGACCTAAGATTCATAAAGCATGTTAAGAAATAATAATAATGCTAAATATTTTTATGCTGAATCACCTTGATCTTGCTCTTATATTAATCCACTGCCAAAGTAGTTTCTGCAAATAATTTGCCTGGTATTATTTTACCTAGCATTAATTTTGAAAAAAAACCCTAAATTGAAAATGATAGGTTTCTGAATGCTTCTTTGTTTAAGCTTTTGATTAATAAACCTTTGGTGCTAGTGAGAATTTATAGCAGGATGATGTGGGGTTGTCTTAATCTGCAGTTCTGTGGCTCACCAGTGCATTTTTAATATTTTGACTAACACCAACGTCCATATTAGGTAGAAACATTTTTATCTTGTCTACATGCCTAAATGCACTGAGACACTGCCATGCTATTGGCTGATTAGATATTTGGATGGACCAGCAGCTGAACTGGTGTACCTAATGTGGTGGCTGGCAAGTTTATCCAGCTTTATTTTCAGTGGGGAAACTGCAGTGGCCACTAGTGGACCTGTGAAGAATGGCAGAAAAATTCAAGCTGAAACTGGGTGAGGGAATGGACGTTGAAAATGTTGACTATACAGTGTTGTCTTTAAAATATGTACAACTTGAGATGGTCAAAATGCCTTAAATTAAAAATAGAAATGTATTAATTTGTGTCCACAGCTGAAAGGATGTTTGCAGGCCTAACTTGATCGAATCAGAGGTACCAATTTCTCAAAGTTCATTAAGTCATTGTGATTCCAACACAGTGCTTTTTTTTAAGGAAGAACAAAAGGCCCCTACAACAGGCTAATGTTAGCACAAATATGAGCCAACAACATGATAATATACTGCTAGCGCTGAAATTGCTATTGTAGTTGTTACTCTGGTATATACTTGCCCTTCTATTCATTAGACTATTATCCTGTTTGTGACATGATCGCCCTTTTTTTCAGACCACCCACGGTGTTTTCAGGTAGTGTTGTGAGGTAATTTCCCATCAGAGAATCTCAGATTCTCTAATGATTTACCCAGATGTCAATATGTGCTCAACCTACTGAGGCCACAATCTTTGTGGCTGTGACCCGTTTTATTGAAAGATTGATTACAAGGACATCTTCATTGCATGTAAGCTTTTAACAAATAAACCAAGCAACGTCTTTTTTAAGCAATAAGACTTTGTAACAAATAATATTAAATTAAATGAACAGACAGTTTTATATATGCCTGGTCTCTCTTGGAAATGAGATGTTTAATCTCAATTAGATTTTTTACCTGGATAAATAAAGGACTGATAAATATATTATTTTCTTGTTACATTATTGTCATGCAGCCAGTTCAAGATGCTAAACTCCAGTTTCCTATTACCAAACGCAGACATATCTTCCCTGGAAGACGTCAAAGTTGCAGGACTAACACAGAGAGACAGAGAACCATATTCAAATATTCTTGATATGTATTTATTAATCACCTCTGTCAGTCCTTGATATTTATTATTGAGTGATTTGTATATATTGTGCTATTTCTTACATCTGTAAATCTGTAACATATTGTATTGTTAAATAGTCTAGTCTGTTTCTGTTACTGTTACTGTACTGGAGCAACTGTAACCCACATGCTGATTCTGATTCTGAAATGCACACCTACTGTGACTTTACATACATGTCTTTGAACTGTGAAGGCCAGAGTACCCAGAGAGAACTCACGGAAGAACACAGAGAACATACAAACGCCACATAGAAAGACCCCAGCTAGCCAATGGATTCAAACACGTGACATTCTTAATGTGAGGGGACAGTGCTAACCACTGTGAATTTTTTGCCATTTGTCTGCCCACCTTGGTTTGTTAGACAAGTGACAGAAAATTATATCACAACTGAAAAACTATTTGAGTCAATTTTGGTAATCAAAAAAATACTTAAATTAACACATTTTAGCAGAACTTTCTTCACTTTCTTCTAGTAAACTCAATTGATTTAATAAATTCCCTATTAGACAACAAACAAAACTATTTGTATGTTATGCACATACAACACTGAAGTCATGGAAGAATGCAGGAATGTCAAACTCATTTTACTTAATGGCCCACATTCAACCCTCTTTGATCTTAAGTGAGTAGGACCAGTGAAACGTCCCCCTTTCTGTTAGTGAAAAGAAGTTTAATTAAATATTTTATCTCTGAGACATCTTTATAAAATAAAAAGAAGAGCAATTTCAATAATAAATTGTAGTTTTTCTATGTAGAAAGAAATGTTTTAACTGGTAAAAGAAAATTTGACCATATTACTCTGGTTCTGGCCTCCTTACACTGGCTTCCAATTGAATTTAGGATCTATTTTAAAATCCTTTCACTGTCTTTTAAATCCTTAAATGGTCTGGTGCGGTATATTTTTCCGATCTGCTGCAGCCCAATGTCCCCCCTCGTTTACTTCGGTCAGCTGAGCAGCTGTTGTTCTCAGTCCCTCAATCATGGCTGAAACTTAGAGGAGACCGAGCGTTCTCTGTTGTGGCCCAGAAGCTTTGGAATGATCTTCCTCTTCACTCTAGGCAATCTACTTCAGTAGTGGTCTTTAAATCCAGGTTAAAAACTGATTTTTATTCGCTGGCTTCTGACTCAGTTGGTAACTGACACTGTTATTTTATTTATATTTATTTATTGTTCTTGTTGTACTTCTTATATTTCTGCTGTACAGCACTTTGGTCGGCCATGTGTTGTCTGGTGGTTCATTACTTTGTGCAGTATGAACGGCCAAAGGACAGAACCCTGCCCAAGTTTCAGTATAAATACATTCACTTTGTCACAAGGCAGCAAGGTATATTCAGAACAAACTGCTTAAGTTCAAACTGAGCATAAGAATGGAGAAGACATGCACACATTTAAATGATTTTAAAACCAAGGATCTGCAGCCAACAAACCTGTAGCAACTGTGTGATGTTACCCTGCAGTAATACAGAGAAAACCCCAACAATCACATGACCCCCTATGAGCTAACACTTGGCGACAATGGAAAGGAAAAACTCTCTTTTAATAGGAAGAAACCTCTAGCAGAGCCAGGCAGCCATGCCTTTGTGGGTTCCCTCTTGGAACTCCGTCTTCCTTCCATAGTCCAAAGACATGCTGTTAGTGACGTTGGTCATTCTAAATTGAATTAAAATAGATGCTAATGTGAGTGTGATTCTATAACTGTTGCTTAGTGTTAGCTTTGCATCAGAATGGTGACCTGTACAGGGTTGTAGCCTGCCTGGTATTTGCCACATTCTAGAGGAAAGCAGAGGTTTTAACATTTAACATAATAATGAATGGTGTCTGAAATTTCAATGCTATATTAACTATAACTTACACATCATGCATAGTTTCTGCATGCTAGCTATGCTAAGTTTTTGTGCTTTATGGTGCTCTCTGTGCAACTAACCAGCAGATTAACTTTAGTCTGTTATAGATTAACCTGATATCATGGCAAAGCGTGTAATAGACATGGCGGTCCAATGTGTCCATTTCACGTTTGGCTCTCCAAAGCGTGAAATGGACGTTTCTTGAAGACGTTTCACCTCTCATCCAAGAAGCTTCTTCAGTTCTAAAACCAGATAGTGGAGAGTCCCAGGTATTTAATCCCTAGTGGAAATTATCCTCTAAGAGGGTCGTTGACCTATTATTAATCATGTGTCTCACCACATGAGGCCAAAGTGTGAAAAAAGGCATGGGTCATTATCAGCACAGGTTTCGGGTGGACCCATTGTGAGACCTTGCCTCACCCCATCATGTGACCCATTGAGATTACCTGACGCAAGATGTGAGTGGGGTTTGAGGCAAGATGGAAGGGATCTCAAAACTGTATTGTGGGTGGTTGACAGTTGGTGCCGTAAGCCACCCCCTCTGTTCAAGGATGGTCATTCATAGTGGACAACGATGGCATCTTTTACTCCTCTTTCTTGTCCTGTTGAGGTGGCTTTTTTATGGGGATGTTTGGTTTCTCCGATATACAATACAATACAACTTTATTTGTATAGCACATTTAAAACCAGAGGTACACCAATGTGCTTCACAAAATCCAATAAAACAGTAGCAAAATACAAAAGCAGATACGCTAGCAGGTGGGAGGCATTGATTAACCAACCATACAAGTACGCAGATAAGCAAGTAAGACTTAAAGATAAAATCGATAAAAAAAATATAAGCAAAACAGAGGAAAAGGGGAGGGCAAGAAAGTACACGTAAAGGCATGCTCTAGGAAGCCGGGAAGGCTAAACTAAAAAGGTGGGTTTTCAGTCGAGACTTGAAGGTCTGGATCGGGTCAGATGCGCGAATAGCATGAGGGAGGTTGTTCCAGTAGTTAGGTGCGACTGAAGCGAAGGCACGGTCACCTCTGGTTTTCAGCCGTGACCTAGGTTGCACCAAAAGCAATTGGTCAGACGATCTCAGTGTTCTACTGGGAATATACACAGTGAGGAGATCAGTAAGGTAGCTAGGTGTGATATTATTTACGAATTAGAATATAGAGGTCTGAGCACTCTTTGCTGCACTGCACAGGATACACTATATTGTAGTGTTTGTGAGTTTTGTCCTTGGGATGAACCGGTTTTTGTCTGAGGGTGTGGCTGGATCTGAAGTGCACTACAATGCTGTGATTGGAGAAAATTCTCCCAAGTTTCTCTGATAAACCTGCTACAGAAAGGATGATGGATGGATGGATGTTATTCTGTTTGTCATTTAGTTTCTCCCTAGTTGGTGCCTGACCTTCTTTCCTCTGCATCATTGCTGAATTGACAAAAACCCAGTTGGGATATCCACATGTTTTAAGAGCTTTCTTTAAATGTGTGTGTTCCTTTTCTTTCTCTTCTGGCTTAGAGGGAATATTTTTTGTTCGGTGTTCCAGGGTCCCGATTACTCCAATTTTGTATTCTAGAGGGTGGTGGGAGACAAAGAGTGGGTACTGGTCTGTGTGTGTGTGTGTGTGTGTGGGCTGTCCCATGTTTGATGCTCTCTTGCAAAGTCCAAACAGTCAGTTCTGTGGCGTTCACGGAAGCGATGCCTTTGAAGATGTTTTTTGTTTTTGAAGCCCTTCAGTCTCAGATGCCGTCTGATGGTTATGGGGCTGCAGTCTGCACCAGTAATGGCCTTAAAATGAAATTAAAGCTGATGTGAATGATAACTACAGGTGGTTTAGCAAAGAGTTAGGTCAGTTGTTAAGTTTACTGACTGATATTTCACAACAACCAACCACAACAACCATCCCTTTGACCTTGATTTCCCAATTATCTATGCTGTTGTGAGTAAATAATATCCTCTGCCAAAGGGGGTATGTTCTTGGAAACTGTTGCATGTGTGCATGTTTACGTATGTCTCATTCTGTCTATAAACATGGCAGCTTGCAAAGTTTTGAATAAATTATGACAAAATTTTGTAGGGGTGTAGAGTGGGGTCATCTTAACAATCCATTAAAATTTGCCTTACATTCAGTAAGTTCTTCAAGGTTAACTTAATGAATGGATATTGACCAAAATCCTTTTAACTTAACCGTGTATTGTTAACATATAGAAAGTACCAAAAAGTACCAATACCAGAAGTCAGATGTCACATTTGACCTTTGATCTCTCCTTCAAGGTCAAGAGATTGTTCTGAAGGTCAAGTTATAGTAATGTTTATAGAGATCTTCAATACTAATTACTTAATGCCATTGCTTGTACTGACAACATATAGGGATATAGGGAATGATATATAAGGATTCAAAACATTACATTACTTCTTTCTGACCTCCTCTTCAAGGTCAGATAATGTCAAACTTTCATTAAAAATGATTTTATTGTTGTTTTTATTGGCAACATTTACAAAAATAAAAATTTAAACAAATTTTATAAACAATGAAATGAATGCTACATATGTAATATATTCACATAAAAAAAAATGACAACAACTAATTATTTTCAAAATTATGGTAAGTATAAAAATGAGTTTTAAACAGGGCAAATAACAAAAACTTGCACTTTGCATTGTTCATACTCCACAACATACTACCCTATGTTTAAAAAGAACAAAGGCAACAAAGTTTATTTTATTTTATATACATTAGATATGCTATACAAATACTTTTTTCTTCAAAATAAATACTGCCAGATAATGAGCTACCTTGGTGGAGATTTGCACTCTTGTTCTTGTTCTCATTGTCTTACATTATATTTTGCAACATCATGTAAAATTTTGTTTTTCTTTATGATGAATATGATAACTGTTTTTTTTTAAAAATAGTAATGTAGGCTTTATGTAAAAAACAAAATCCACTCATCGACTTGTCTTTAATGATTGATCAAAATGTCAATATCTGTCCAGTTTGCAATCCAAGTCCAGCTGGCCCCTTTTGATTCATAACAAGGAGTTTGTTCATTGGGGTTCTATCCTTAGGGCGAGCAAGTTATTGCAAATACTGGTTTCATTTTTAAAAGTTTTCTAGTCTTTGTGAATTAAAAGAGGACTATATTATCACCTTTTGGTAAAAACAAAAAGACTAAACAAAGCTTTTCTAAAGACAGGGGGTTCAGAGAGATGTAAAGACACTTTTCAGATTCAATGTTATGTTTTACAGCATTTGACCAACACTGAAGACACAATATGATCCTCATTTTGGATGAAAAACAACAATTTATTTTTCACTTGTCTCTTGGTGAGTTACTGGAGGTTTTTTCTCAGTTTGACTTCATGTGGACGTATTTTTTCTTGAGTGGAGATATGGTTTGGTTGTGTGTTAGTATCATGAGTGAGAAATGGGAGTTTCTTTACTGGATCAGTTTGAAAATATCCAGGATCCTTTTGTGTTCCATATTTGTAATATATTTGAGAAATCATAGGTCTGACTACAGTGTAGACTATTAACAAAGAGTTTTGTTTTGTATCTAAGTTCACATCTCCTAACTGTCAGGTTTAATCAGATTACTTTGCTATATATTTTTGCTGCAGGCCTGTTGAGTTTGCTGCGGTTTACAGGTCAGTAAATAACCCATGAATATTAATATAACTGTATTTCTCCAAAAAAATTGCTTTTATGTTGTTAAGGTCAAGGTGGAACACTGAACATTCTTTGTGGTTTTGTTTTTCTCATATCCAGAATGTGAGAATATTAGGCTGGTCGGACCTTCACGTTGCTCTGGCAGAGTGGAGGTCTTCCACGAGGGCAGCTGGGGAACTGTCTGTGATGATCAGTGGAGCATGACCAATGCTGAGGTGGTGTGTCGAGAGCTAAACTGCGGGATAGCTATGGAGACCAAAAATGGTGCTTCCTTTGGACGTGGAAAGGATGAGATCTGGTTGGATGATGTAGAGTGTATTGGGAATGAGTCTTCCATCCTTCAGTGTCGGCACAAACCGTTTGGGCAAAATAACTGTGGCCACAGTGAAGATGTAGTAGTGGTCTGTTCAGGCAAGCCTAAATAATTTTTGACATTTTTTTTGTTTTACATTACATGTACCCCATGCACATTTCTTAAAGGAGGGGTAAGATATGTATTCAGTTATTTATTTTTTTTGTCTATACACACATTTTAAGAACTTTGTCAATCTTACTCTTACTTTCAGTAGGTTCAAGTATAATATTATCTTAACGAATGCAACATGTTTATGTGGCCTGGTCATGGGGAATGAGACAGCACACAGAAAATATTTTTTTGTGGGTTTTTTACTCTCCAGCTATACTCAGAAAAGCACATTTTAATTTTATAGTTTTGAATGAAAACGTTTACATTTAACTAGCTCAGCCTAATAAACTGTCTTTCAAGGTCTGAGACAACAGTAAATATCAAAATACATTCACTAATTCCATCAGTAGTTAACTCAATCAGTACAGACAACAGTAGTGACCTGTCCAGAAACAAATACAAAAAAAGGAGAACAAAACAAATAAACACATTGTTTACATCCCAGAATTCACAGTTCAACTGACAGTAAAGTGCACTTGATGCCCAGAAGACATACATTAATGATTTAAATGCATTAAGTGCATTGTAAACTGTCTTTTTTGTGAACTCAAACATTTCTAAGGAGAAAATCATTAACTCACTTTTGTTTCACTGCACAGCTGCTGTGCTAGGATTAAGGGGGTAATCTTCTATAAAAAAAAAACAGGCCTCTTTTATCCTCAGTTACTTTGATACAAAGGCAGCTGCTGTGTGCTCTGATGAAATCTCACAAGTGTCAGCTTTGCTTTTATACATAGATATAAAATATGGATATGTACTGATAAATGATCAGAATTAGAATATTTCTGACTGTCTGAGGCAAAATTGAATCAAATTGAATTGATTATAGAAATTGAAATCGATACCCAGCCCTACAGTATACCCCCGAAATCCCTGATGTAGTCATCACCATGACAACTCTACAAACAGACCTCTGGTAAACAGTTAAACAGTTTAAAACACAATTACCTCTTTTTAAACCTTTTTTTATTTGTAGTGTTAGTTCACTTGGCTACATTTACATATGATTTACATAATTTTTTTTAAGGATTAAACAAGGAACACATAAAATCTTAAACTGGTTAGGGAGGTGGATTTTTTCACTTTCAGACAGTGTGGCTGGTTGCACCACTTTCCAGCCTTTCAGCAAAGCTAAGTTAACACTGTA
>VUQG01042560.1:0-12203 GCA_015106755.1 Etia nguti
TAAACACTTATATAAGAGCAGATGCATGCTGGTGCAATAAGCTGTACGTTTTACATCCAGTGGATGCATGATCTGATTAGTCGACTAATCGCAAAAATAATCGGTGACTAGTCGACTATCAAAATAATAGTTTGTGGCAGCCCTAGTGTCTCAGCAGCTCATCCTGTACCATGTTGCTTTTTATGGGTTTTATTTTGAAGTGGTGAAACCTTATCATTTGATCCCTTGTTCTAGTTGTTAACTGTCCAGTCAAAACACAGATCAGTTCAGAAACACCAGAGAAGGAAACAGAAAACAGCAGAGGTCATGGATCAGAAAAACACTGGAAAAGTATGTATCCCTGTGGTGTCACTCAGCCTCAGCTTTTTGGCCCTTTCTTGAGCCAGCATGCATAAACTGTACCTATGCACAGTCATGTTAACTAGTCAGTACTAAATAATCCACAAACACTATGGAAAGGAGATATTCAGTGACTACAGGCAATTTCTACACCTGTCAATCAAATAAGCCAGGGCCTTGCAAGATTCAACTGAGCGAATCATCTAAAAATAAATAAATCACTCACCCTGTTAAGTGGGTATGCAGGGTAAAATCAGTAGAGACCAAAACTATTTTGTGTAGCAGATCGTTAACCTGGTTATGTCATGGCTGAAGTTCACCAATCAAAGTCTGTTCATTTTTCAGCCCTAACAGTTGCTGCTCAAGTGCCTTAAAGAAATCTGCTGTTGCATCCAGTGTGTTAGTGACATGAAAACAGAGAGCCAAGCAACACAGAGGGAGGGGCCAAGCTGCTGCTGTGTCAGAGGACTTACAGGTATGGAGCGGCTCAGGTAGCGTCCTGAGGGGCCCTTTATTGCGCTGTAGGGGCCAGGGCCCCTGTAGGGCCTGAAGTCCTGAGGCGCCGGTTGAACCAGACCTTTTCCTGTAGGGGGCACTGCAGGGCTGCCGTATAGACTGATGTTGTTGTTGACTTCATGCTGTATGCTGCGAGGTCCATTACCATAGCGAGAGACAGATGGTGGAGTAAAAGATGATGACGGGGAGCTTAGAGAGAGAGAAGACGAAGACGAGGCCGGGGGAGGAAGAGAGGAGTACAGAGTCTTCCTGTTCTTCTCGATGTCAGCAGCGTACAGATCACTGAGAGAGCTGGCCAATCGAGAGCTCAGATTTGAGCTGAAGTCCGCAGGCATACAACACACAAACAAATGGTTACAACACACAATACAGCTAATATAATGCAACACGTCAGCTCCAACTGAATTCAAGTCAGCTTAAATCATTCTAAACCAGTGTAAAGGTGACTACACTGGTTTAAACCGGATTCGTGTTACTTTTGCTTAAATCCGTTTAAATCCAGTTTAAACCTGAAACAGATCAGGTTCAATCAGCCACTGTTAAAACACAAGTTGAGAATCAGCCAAGTACTTTTACTAAATGGTAATTGGACTGGTTCTTGTATAGCACTTTTCTACTCTGAGCACTCAGAGCACTCTTTTCGCAACTTTCCTCCAACACCCATTCACACACACTTTCTATCTAACATTCACACGCATTCATACTTCACTGTATCAGACAGCAAATCGGGGTTAGTATCTTGCATGCAGACTGGGGCAGATGGGACCGAACCACCAACTCGCCGATTAGTAGGTGACCTGCTCTACCACCTGAGCTACAGCCACTAGTACTTCTGACAGGTACTACAGGTAGTGTGTTAGTACTACAGAGCAAGAAAGGAGAAGAGTAGTGACTTCAGATGAAAAGGAGTAGGTTATAAAGGAGGTGATGTGATGTAGGTGAGAAGGGTGTGATAAAGGAGGTCTTTGGGATCACTGACCTCCTAATGTTTGACATTGTTGATGACGGACTCTTCCCGATCCTCTTGGCTGCAGCAGAACTGGAGGATGTCGGGTACTTGGTGGACTTGAGTGGAGAAGTGGGGCCCATCGACAGTCTGGACACAAACACACAAATGGTGATCAAAAGTCACGATTCCTATGTCATTATGTGCACTGAGCAAAGCTTTCATGTTTGGCTGTGAAGAATTGTACCTGAGTGGTTGTGAGGCTGATCTACTGTGCACATTTATCTCCTCCACTCTGAAAAATGACATCTTTGTCAATGCAGGCTCCGAACAAAACTTGAGACAAGACAGACTACATGCTGGTGCTTGAAAAATTATCCTGCCACCTTTCAGGAGTAGCAGGGGAAGGAGGAGGAGGAGAAAGATAGAGGACTGCTCACTTGTCGTGGTTTATAAGAAATATTTTTAGTTCAGTGCCAAGCAGTTTTTCGGGATTTGGAGCGCTTCCTGCAATCAGAACACACACACTTAGGGCCATCCGAAAAGAGCCTGTGAGTTACTGCAGTGCAACAGTCTCTTGTAGCTTATTGCTTTGAGTGAAAGAAAGCAATTTAATATCTCAGGAACTCCGTTAGGATCCCACGAGCTCTGACGTTCTGTCCACATATAAAGCAGTTTGCACACAGCTTTGAAGGTGACGGTTGATTGCCAGTGGAAATTCCAGACTTTGGTTAACTATGTAACCTTTAATAAATTTACCACCCCCCCATATCTCAGTCAACAATATCCTTTGCTTTTACTGGTAGTCACTTCAATTGCTTGTCTAAAAGCTGAGAAAGTTTAACTCAGGTTCCTCCCACCTCGTGTATGTAATGATTATTTTGGCCACTCCTGCTTCAAGTCACCCAAAGTGGTTGTAGTTGTCACAAGCTCTAGAAAAAGTTAACACTGACCTATGAATCGTTTAAGCGTAAATTAACACGCCTAACTCAAGGGCTGAACCAGTGTTGCATCTACACATAATAATAATAATACATTTTATTTAAAAGCGCCTTTCAAGACACCCAAGTGTCTGTTTTTTTACTCTTGACAATAAGAGTAAAAAAGATAACAGAAGAAAGACAGCACGAAGAACACTTAAAAACAAGACAAAGTAAACAATAAGTTCACAGTGAATATGCACACTTGAACAGAGCAACTGAAGGCTCTGCTTCCCATGGTCCTGAGGCAGAAAGAAGGTACAGCAAGTTGGATAGAAGAAGAAGATCGAAGTGAGCAGGCAGAAGAGGTAGTGCTTAACAGATCAGAAAGGTAAGGAGGAGAAAGGTTATGAAGGGCCTTGAAAATGAACAGAAGAGGCTTGCATTCTATTCCGAATTTTACAGGGAGCCAGTGAAGTTCCTGAAGGAAAGGGGTGATGTGCTGGTGGGAGGGGGTTCTGGTGATAACGCAGGCAGCGGAGTTTTGAGCCAGTTGAAGCTTATGGAGGGATTTTTGGGGAAGGCCATGTAAAAGAGAATTACAGTAGTCAATGCGGGAGGTAACGAGACTATGAACATAATGAAAGCAGACTGGATGGAAAGTACATAACAGACAGCTTAGCAAAAAACCTATTTTACATTGGATCTTTAGTCTCTGTTACCAACACCCTCTCACAAAAACATTTTTATTCCTATTTCTTCACCCAAATTGATGAAAATTGCCCAAGATAACACACTTGAACAAGACATGAAATCGCATTTTTGCACCAACAAGGTGATTCTCACAGAACTATTAGCTTAATACTCAGCATGCATATCTCAGCATGGCACAGTTCCTGCGATATCGAAATGGCTTCTGGCGCTCAAACCAATAAGCTACAAGAGACCGCTGCACTGTAGTAACTCACAGGCTCTTTTCGGATGGTGTGTTCTGATTGCAGGAAGCACCCCAATCCTGAAAAATTGCTTGGCCCTGAACTAAAAATATTTCTTATAAACCACGACAAGTGAGCAGTCCTCTATCTTTCTCTTCCTTCCTCGTGACTTAAAAAATTTGAGGAAACTGGACATTGTGAAGAACAAAAGAAGTGGTGGCAGGCCTAAAGACAGCAGAAACAGAAAAAAAAACCAGCCTAGACCTGACCCAGAACCTGAGAGTTCAGCTGATCAGGCCATTGTAAGATGATGAAAGAGGTTCCCTTCGGTTCAGAATTGGTCGTTCTGGCCTGCTTGACTCCTTACCCATTTTTCACCATCTTACAATGCTGTGATTGCAGCCATTCCCCAACTCTTTGTGAATGGTACTCATGACCATTGACCAATGGTCATGTCATCAGACTGACCTCACAGCCCATTAGTTAGTCAGTGTTGCTAGTTTCAGCCATTATGCAAATGTACCGCTTATAAGTTGGGGAAATGTGCAGTCAGCTGAGTTTGAAGAGATCATGTTGATGAGTGACCAAACATTTTGCCCACTGAAAAGTTTCAACTGTAATGGACGGTACTGATTTGGTTAGGTTTTAGTACCTCAGGGCACTAGTAGTGGCTGGACGGGTGGAGCGTCGGCTCTTTAAGGCTCTCAGTTTGTCTCCCTGAGTCAGGCCCAGCCCACTGTCTGTTAGCTCACCCTGAAAGATAAAACAAAAGTACCGTATGACAACTGACATGTTGCACTTCACAATGAGAATAAACTCACAATAAATAAATAAATAAATTATGCTATTCAAAATAATAATGACATAATAATCATAATGATGTAAAAGAAAAACTAACGGTAAGTAAAGAATATCAATGAGTGCCTAATACCTGTGATTAGAAGTGAACCACCTCCTTGTTTCAAGAAGGGCCATCAACAAATAGTTGATCCTGACCGATCAGCAGTCAAAGATAAAGCTCCTGTTTTCAACTTAATCCTATCATCAAGAAAAGCCTAAGACTAAATAGTCATGGAAAAACTAAACACCAATTCAATCTTTAAAGCTCAATACACTTAAACAAAGCAGTCCAGCCTTCAATTTTTGATTGTGCAATATTTTGGGAGTTTGTTGAATTACTTCACAGAAAATTCACTACTTTGAAATATTGTAATGTGTTAAGAAACACAAAAAGGAAACAGGACATTTTTTTTGATAATCATCACATAATGTGTTTTGAGGATGCTGATTATGAATGCTGAAGTTTGTGGGTAAGTACAATTTCATATGACATACACACAGCTGTGCAACAAATCACAGCTTCTTCAATGTACCTGTTCTGTGTGTGTCTGTGTGTGTGTGTGTCCGTGCGTCCTACCTCCTGTAGTTGGTCGGAGCTCTGCGATCTGGACAAGTTGCTATTAGGGTTTGTGTTGATGCGTGTAGGGTTTAATGTGAGCTCCTCCATACTGGTGATGAGATGAGGCACAGGGCTCTCCTCCTGCTTGGCTTTTGGGGAATGCTGATTGTCTCCGAGTGACCACAGCGCTGCCTGCTTCCTGTTAATGCAAACACACATATTTTAACTCTCACCATTAATGCTACAACTGGCTTTCTTTAAGGATGCTGCCTCATAGTTGCTTAAATTTTGTCGCATGGAAATAGAAAACTTATGTGGATTAATGTTTTTACATTTACAGACAACAGGACGCTGAACTGGAAACTACTATATCCCAACAAAACATTAATTTGTCACACTGGATAAAAATTTGTTTTTGAAGTGATCGATCACTAATTAAAAACTCAAGCAATTAAAAGTTTCAGCTGTAGCTGCAGAGCTCAGACTCAAACCACTGTGCGCTGATTGAAATCTTCACCACGTTCAAACGTGTTCACAGAAACTGGCTTAATGACAAAACAAACTGAGCTGCTCTATACTAGCCTGCAGTAACTTGGTAATCTGATTACAGGTTTTAAGAGCAAAAGTGGATGCTCACACATTAAAGTAGTTTCTGCACTGTTTCAGATGCAGGATGAATACAGGATGAGGTTATTTTGAGGCACTATAAAATTAACTTTATTTTCAACAGTCACCAAAACATAAAAACTGAATATATAGAAGTCACCAGTGAAATCTTGAAAAAACTAAATTTAAAATTCGACTGACTTCAAAAGTCGGCTGCCCTATAAGAAGGTTTAAAAAAAAAAAAAAATTATATTACTATCACAATATTTTCTGTTTCATTTCTTTTGATTTCTTTCTGGGAGTCAGTGCTGGTGGTCATGAGTATCACACCTTCCATTTACTTTCATATGCTTCTCACATTTACTAGAATACCCGTGATCCATGATTATTTCCTCTCTCTTTAATGTAGACAGGGCAGAATGAATGTTACATTAACTTGTTGTACCATCTTGTGGTACAAACTGGCATTACACAAAACTATGGTTCAGTTTTTTTTATTTGGTTTTTTACACTGTACTTATGTAGTAGATACAGTTGTGGTCAGAGCTTTACTTTCACAAATCACAAGCATGATTAGATGGTGGAATAATACAGACATCTTTTATGACTGTATTATTACTGTATTATAATTTGGTGCACAAGTTTGAATTTATTTTGGATTTTCTTTAATCCACACAGATTCAAATTAATACATAGAGGCTCCTCCAAAATTTCTTTAGGAACATTTTTAGAAAGGCTCTCTACAACTACTTCATGCATTACGTCAGAACGTCAGAATCTTATATTAGGGAATGGATGTGTGCAATTTAAAAAAAATTGAACTCATATAAAACAGTTAAAACTCGTTTAGATAAACTGCATCCAAGCATCAAGTCCTTCATTTGTCTTTTATCAGTTTATGCAAAATCAGCTTTCAATAACCTGGGAGTGATATTCAATTCTAATTTCATCTTTGTGAAACATGAACAAGATCACCAGGTCCTGCTACTACCAAGAAATATCTCAAGGACAGGATCAATACCGAGTTTTAGTGACACTCAGACTCTCAGGCATGTATCAATTAGAAAACATCAAATCAAACTGTGTAAAATGTTGCAAAATCAAGAAAACTGACAATATTACACCCGAGAAGGAGAATTGTAGATTTACACAAGTTGGGAAAATATTTTTTCGGACCACTTTCTAAACAACCGGACTTCCCAAGAGCATTACTTCAAAGAATTGTACAAAAGTACAAGTTATTTGGATTGGCCGACACTTTGCCAAGGTCTGGAAGAAGCGCCAAGCTCTCACCCTCAGATGACAGGAAATTGGTGGAACACCAAGTTGAACACCGGTGTCACTATCCACAGCGAAGCGAGTTTTACTTCAGCATGGACTTGGAGGGTGCCGACCAGGGCACTTACTTCAAAATGAACACGTTTAAGCTTGACTGTAATTTGCAGCTGCCCACATGGACAAGTCAAATGCCTTCTGGAGAAATGTTTTAAGGTCAGATGAGAAAATAATTGAGCTGTTTAGACAAAATGACAGGAGATATGTTTGGGGGAGTAAAGGTGAGGGTTTCAAACCTAAGAACACTGTACCAACAGTCAAGCACGGTGCTGCTCATGCATCATGCTATGGGGCTGTTTTCCTGCCAGTGGTACTGGTGCACTGCATAAAGAGGATATAATGAAGAAGAATAACTACCTCAAAATTATTCAGCTTCAGCTGAACTCAACAGCTAGATGGTTAAAACCTGTTGCCCCAATTCTTTTTTGTTGTGGTTTTAAATACTTAAAGATGTATGACTATATAATCATTCCACCCTGCAAAAAGAACAGCTAAAAAAATGATTAAAAGCCCAGAATTTCAATAGCATTAATGCCCATGATGAGTATATGTAAACTTGACCAAAACTATAGATGTTTTTGGACAAAACATAAGTAAATTTTGGAAGCAAATTAGTTTGATACATGATACAACTGAATACTGTTTATGTTTACATCTTAAGAATTAGTTTGTTGTTCTTTCTGAAAGATGAAAACACTCACAAAAATAAAAGGCAGAGATGCAATCAAACAAATAATGAGAGACCCACTCCTCTAAGAAGTTCTGCTGGGGTCCAATCACAGAGCCCGGTCTGCAGATCCGTATCCATGCGATGGCCTCACCTGCCGTGAAGCGGTAATGTTTCATCAGGTAACAGCCAATTAGAGTTCCCGTCCTGCCCAGACCAGCTGACAGAAAGACAAAGAAGTGAACCAGTGAGTCAGCAGAGAAGTATTAAAGTAGACTTCAAACAGCCTTCTTGTTTGTTTCAATCACACACTCTGTGGATGAACACCACTAACTCACTTCACTAACTACAAGTACCACATGCTAAATCAGCGGTCCCCAACTCCCGGGCCACGGACCGGTACCGGTCCGTGAGTTGTTTGGTACCGGGCCGTGAGAGTTGAGGCGGGTGTGAAATTTATGGTTTTCAGGGGTTTTATCATTATTTTTTTTATCCTTTTTATCGTTAACTTGGTTTCCCTGGGTCTTATGAATAAATCTTCTTTTTTTTGGTACTGGTACTGGTTTTATTTTGTTGTATTTATCCGCTACACCTTAAAGGTCGGTCCGTGAAAATATTGTCGAACATAAACCGGTCCGTGGCGCAAAAAATGTTTGGTACCGCTGTGCTAAATGACAATAGACTGGTCATTCTAAAGCCTGCCTGAAGGGTCTAGGGATTTGAAAAAATCCCCTCACCTGCTCCAAAATGTAAATATTAGGGCTGCAACGATTCATCCTGCCTGCTGATTTGGATATGTAAAACGTTTTACACATAGCCATACCTGCAGCAAACAGGGGTGAGTCTAAAGGGGGGCATGGGGTGTCCTAGATCATACTTATTTTAAGGTATTCATAACACTTTTTCAGATTGAAAGTGAAATAATATAAAATATTGTGCTAATTAAATTGTGTCAATATATTTTTAAGTTTTTCTTTTTTTTTTCTTCTTTTTTTCTTTTTTTTTTTACAAGCTAATAAAAATGCATATGACCCAGTAAAACTGTGAGCCACTGACAAGAGGGGTTTTAGGTTGGACACTGAATTATTATTAATATTAATTAACATCTACACCATCAGAACCAGATAGAGGACATACCCTTGCAGTGGACGGCCACAGCACCATCTGTATTCTCACAGATGTGCAGAAAGCGCCGTGTGATGATGTCGTTGGGTGTGGTGCCATCTGGGAAGAAAAGGTCGTAGTGGTTGACGCCTGCATCAGTGAAGCGTTTGGCGTCGTAGATCTTCTTGTTAAGACGGATGATAGTAGTCACATTGTGTTTTCTGAAGTATGGGAAGTAAGCCTCAGGAGCATGCAGAGGGTAACCTGCAGTAGGCAGAATGACAACAGATGTCACTTACATCCTTTAATGCTTTCGTTTCATTGGGAGACTAGATTGGCCTGACTTTGGTCAATGTAGTCACACCTGTTTAAGCTGTGATGCCACATCATCGTCATATGACTGGAGGAGGACTAAAACTCACAACACACTATATATTGTTGCTGCTTATTTGATCCATATGACTGGTGTATTCGCCTCTTTTCTCATCTCGTAAGGAGAACAGAGGTGACAAAAAAACAGTCTGTATTACTAAAAAAAACCACAAAAAAAAAGTTTATTGCTTTATTGCTTCCTTTACCTAGAAAGGTAGAACCTAACCCAGGTCCAGATAGGTGAGTGTATAAACTATTGCACTAATATGAGACCACTGAAAACACATAATCCTTGGGGTTGCATGAAAAAGCTCAGCAGACTTTTACGCTGGATCCCCAATCTGCTGTGGTGGCCTGTTTGAATAAGCACTTTAATATCACTGAGTGACAAACAATCTACCCAAGATTTTAATGAATATTCCCCTGGCTGGAAATTTTTACTGATCAACTTCTGTGTCGGGCAGTTTTAAATAGATATGTGATTCAGTTCCTCCCCCAAAATTAATTAACAGCCCAACTCGTCCCAGGAAAATAATCATTTACCAGCTTTTTTCTTTTTTTATTAGCACTCCACATAAATATTCCTAAATTTAAGTTTTTGCAAATTACATCCTTCAGTTTGACTCAACTCTACACCGTTTCTGTTGTTTTGCATTACAATTGAGCACCACCTCAACGTGTGGGCCGTTGTAGCGACGCATCTAAATGTTGAGGGAGAGCATCAATCTCCGCTACATGCTTAACCAAGACTAATATAAAGTGCCTTGAGGCAACTGTTGTTGTGATTTGGCGCTGTATAAATAGAACTGAATTGAATTGAATTAAAGCAATCAACAATCAGCAATCTCTCTTGAAGACACTTTTGAACAAATCTGTCCCAGGGCTTCAAACAGGGAACCGGAGAGGTCAGTTGATAACGTGGGAAGATCCCACAGTGGCACAAGCGGGCTAGAAGTTTACAGAAAATTACAGAATGCACCCTTCATGAAACACACACACACACACACACACACACACACACACACACACACACACACACACCACCTCATTTGCTGGTGATTTCACCAATAGTTAAAAGCTAGAAGCATTTGTAGTTTACACATTATGCAACACAGTAAACTTATACATCCCTACTAAATGCAGGTGGATGTTAATTTGTCTTTGATGTGCCTTTTTACATAAAAATGAAAGATTAAAAAAAAAAATTAAAAAAAATTAATTTGTTACAGAACATGACACAACACGACAACGCCAATACCACCTGGGCCACTTCTATGCCATGTCTACCAGTTCACACCAGCTCATCACCATGACAGCCACTCACTGGGAATGAAGACTGCTAATGCTTGAGAGAGGGTCCTGGAATAGGAAAGACTCCATCTAAAGCCCACCCTGTCAACATGAAAACCAGGCCTGTTGTCCCTACCTGGGAGGATACAGAGAAGCCTGTTCAGAAACCACTTCAACACTTCACTGATGTGACCCTGTCATACTTCAGACCTATGCTACAACCATTTAACACTAGTCTCCTGGCACCCAAGGATGGGGATAATAAGCTGTGTAAATCCGGCAAGACTAGCATTGTGGTAGTAGCATCTGCTACTCAACACACTCAACACACGCACTAGCTACAGGACAGTGTTGCTAATTCTTGTGAAGTAGTGTATAACTGAAGCATAACAAAGTGCCCACTGACTGCATTGTGCACTTAACTGTGGACATCTGTGAGTAGCAAGATGAGATTTTTGAATAACATCTGACACCATGTCACCCTATTATATAGCATTCCCTAGTTCCTCCTGAGAGGAGCATTGCTGAGCCTGCCAATAGGGTAAACCGTGCAATGTATGGCCCACTGGCCACATCTGGTCTTTTGGTTGTCCCTGACCAGCTCACATGAGGTCAATGGGAAATTAAGATTTAAAGTACATAAGTATACATCATTCAGTTTGTTCCATTTCTGCCGCCAAACACTAAAACTCCTCATCAGAGAAAGTTTTACTGTTATGCAATTCTGTGGCAAATCACAACACAACTATATTCAGGGTTCATGCGCATTTTCAGGGTCAAATTCAAGGACTTTTTAAGCACTTTCAAGGTCCATTTTCAAGCTTTTCCAGCACATTACCAAAAAAAAAAAAAAAAAAAAAAAAAAGAATACATAACCTCAGTAAGGCCATGTAAAAATTAAAACAATTCATCTTAGGTTGACTTAAATGTCCTTTGTTCCCCTTTTGTTAAAACATAAAAAAATGCACCACACACAAATACTGAAAAAGGAAATGGTGCAATATGCATATAGTGTACAAACTCAAAAAACAAATTTCTCTTAAAAATTAAGACGGAGTGATGATGTCATAAGGACACCTTTAGAATCTTAAATCCTGCAAAATAATCTTTTGCATAAAGAGGGGTGAGAAACAGCAATTTTTAGTTTGTTTTTTCGCAGCACTTGTGTTTGCAGCCTTCAAACGTTCACCGCAGAAACATTTGGAAACCCTTTCGGAGTCATCGTATACAATCTCCAACATGTATCCAAGAAAACGCCAACCAAGACAAAAAGATTACGCCGCCTCTCCTTCCTGGCGTGGCTGGCCAATTTCCCCAAATGGGGTCTTATTTGTCCAAAGGGCATTAGAGGATAGTAGGAAGGAAAACTACCATCTCCAGAACAAAATTAAACAAACTGAAGAAGAGAAACTTCAACTGGAGGAGAAGTGCAGACAAATGGAAGAAAGACTACAGTGCCAGCCAGACATCAAAATTATTAATGAGGGCTAGGGAACAGCTATGTTAGCATTACATTAGCACAGTGAAGCTAGAGGATGAATGCTAACTTTTTTCCACTCGATAAAAGTTACAGTGAGGGTTCCCGAAGGTTAGGGACAAATGCAATCGCATGGCAGGATGCTGTAAACCACAGGTGTTGAACTCCAGGCCTCGAGGGCCGGTGTCCTGCAGGTTTTAGATCTTGACACAATACAGCTGATTTAAATGGCTAAATTACCTCCTCAACATGTCTTGAAGTTCTCCAGAAGCCTGGTAATGAACTAATCATTTGATT
>VUQG01042562.1:0-12707 GCA_015106755.1 Etia nguti
ATGGTTCATAGCTCAGACCCACAGAGTACATCCAGAGTGCTCTCAACACGGTGAATAGACGGATGCCTCCGTGGGCCTTTTTCTCCTGGGCACGAAACAAGTTTTTCTTTTCACTACCACACACACACACACACACAGACACACACACACAGACACACATACACGCACACTCAGAGACACACGCACACACACACACACACGCACAGACACACACGCACACACACGCACAGACACAGACACACAGTTTCTAATATGCTCGTTACATATTTGGGGGAAATGTGAGGTGTGTGAAACCTGCGTGACATCTAAAATCTCCCCGTTATCGTTCTGTCTGGTTATTCCCAGAGAATTCTGTGTTTGGTTTTTCGGTGTCACCCAGATGCAGGTGATCTAAACAGCTCTCACACCACAATCAAAGCCTTAACTTGTTGTAAGAACCGGTTAAACAAATTGATCCAGATGCGGAACAGTGACATTTGCAAAAACAGCTCCGGGCAGTGTCTGTGGGCTGAAAGGTGCGTAACATTTATGCACTCTGGGGACTTTTATTAACCTGGGCACATCTGAAGGAAATACCAGTTTGTGCCAATAACCTACTTTTATGGTTCCAGTGAAACTATCCATGCTAACCTCCCTGCCTTCCTCTCCTCACCCCCGGCCGGCAGACGGCTGCCCGGTTCTCTCTGTACGAGTGTAGAACTTGCAGAAACACTAAAACAGCCGTAGACGTAACATGAACCCACATGAACCCCAACCTCCTGCACTGAGTCAAACTTCCACTGATCCCCCCAAATGTGGACTCCTTCAGTTTGCAAAGTCTCATGTAAGAATTGAATCCTGGGAGCCTTTAACAGCGGCCCTGGTCTGTAGTTTAGGGTTAAAGGTGGTTTCACTGGAATCATCAAAATAGATCTTTGTTACAAACTGGTTTTCCCCTGAGACTTTGGATCTGAGAAATAAAAATAGTTCCTGGGCTGAGTCTGCACTATTACTGACGAGCGGTAAATTCTGAGCTGAGGCTGCGATCGAACCCACAAACCGGTTTGTCTAAGCTGTTTCTGGAAAAGCTGGATGACTAAACGGTGCAGAACCTGGAAGAAACCCAGGAGGAAGAATTAGTACGGCTGCAGATTTATTCCTCCGACAGTCTAACACGCTACTGTGCTTTAATTAAACCTATTAAACCTGAGACTTTCACATCGTTAAACTGGGCCAAACCGGGAGCCAGGGGTGTCAAACATAAGGCTCGGGGACCAAAACTGGCCACCAAGTAATCAACTAACCGATAAACAATTCAGTTAATTTGACTGATCAAAGTCTGCCGTACGTGGCCATCACTGCTCTACACTACTTTAAAAATGCAGATGATTATTGAAAAAAAATGTAAATAAAAAAATGTAAATGTGGGAAACGAACTGTGAGGAGCTCCACGACAACATGCCATCAAAGGTAATGTGAGTGGGTTTACTGCCGTGCACACGGCTAACTTTAAAACACGAGTGGAAATGACACATATTCAACCTCAGCTTATAAAGTTTACATGAATATAGTTTTTATAGCAGTTATCCGTGTGGTGCGTTAGATTTCTCTGTAAATATTCACACGTGTTATGAGCTCACTGTTATGTTATCGCTCTCATTGCACTTATGTGTGTGGTTTGGTTGGTTTTGTGTGGGTATGATGCGAACACATGAATAGCCTGGATGAACGTGCACCAATGAGACGTCTTGTGCAGCACCAACAGCGGCTCTGTGCAGGCGGCTGAAAACATGAGCACATAGAATAAGCACTGAGATTTCTGATAAACAAGAAGGAAATGATGATTGTGACAGTGAAGGTTTCTACAAACATCACTGTGGTCAGCAGCTCTCACAGTCCTTCACGTCTTCTTTCCCAAAGAAGATTTCAACAGAAAGGAAATCAAACGTGTAACTTTGTTCCAGAGAAAAAGCAGCTTTTCCTTCATTCCAGTGTTTGCTTTCTTTCTTTTAAGTGAGTTACAGGCTGCATATTTGCAGTTATATATATTGCTAAGAAACGCTGCCATTGCTGGCAGTACTGTAGACGGCAGCAGCAGTGCAGACTTTTACTGAAGACCATCATCAGTAAACTTCTGACTGTCAACAAAATTCTACTTGTTTTTTTTAATGAATCGGGGATTTTATTATGAAAGGCAGGGACAGGAAGAAAGCGTCGAGGGTCACATGCAGCCCACTGTGATCCGAAGTGGGCCGAACAGTGAAAGCGCCCTGCTGCCAGTGTAACAAAGTTTCACCACACGTTTGTTTCCTGAGGTATGTCAGTTTAAGAAAAACAACACTTTCCAACATTTCTAGACAGTAAAGAAATCTGTCAGCATGACTCTTTGACTCTCATGACTGTAAGAAACGTTTAAAATGACAGGAAAGCTGGCAGCTGATTGGCCAGACTGTCCTCTAAATACAAAGTTGTTGTTTTTTTCCTTTACATATGGATGGATGTTTTTTTAATGTGGATAGATTGTGAAATTTCTTGTATGGCCTATGAGTGAAGTACGCTTCGTCAGGACCTTCCACGTGACCTGACGTGCACCTCCTGATAAATCTGTAACTATATGATGGGTCGAAGCAGCCCCAAACGATTGAAGAAGCGGTGTCCTCCTCAAGGCGTCACTGTAAATAAAACTATATAATACAGAATCCTGTAATAATCCTGCCCTGAAAGTTCTCGTACCATTGAGCGGGGTAAAAGCTTCCATGTTTCAGCTTTATAAAGAAACTGCCATGTTACTTCAAACTTCAAGTAAAGGATGCGAGACGCTGTTTATTCGTACTACACCGTAATGTTTCAGAGCAGCCTCGCCTCCTAATGTCAGTCTGTGGTTTGGTTTTTATTTCTGTGAGAACTTTCTGATTGAAACCTCCTGCTGTCTGCTGAGCAGCATGCGGACGTCCTGGTATCTGAGGCAGAGAAGGCTGCAGAGAGTAAATAGAAGTCAAGAACAAATAATGAGATGAGTGCTGACGGTAAGAACAGAGGGTCGGTGAAGTTTTGTAGCTGCACAGAGTGATGTGCAGATCACTCCTGGATCCAGTCACGCCTTTGTAGCAATCCTGCAGGGATGTTGCACCAACAGGCTGATGAAGTTTCTGCCTGATTCTTTGGAAAGTGGAGCAATGCCATGTGCAAATATTATTTCAACAGGTTGCATTTACAATAACGGCTCTCTAGCTGCTGTTTTTAGGAATTTCTGGTCCTTGATTTACTTCAGTAACGTCCACTGGTCTCTGCTTCCTTACCTCTGTTCAGGTTCCAGTGCTGCTGCTGTGCGACCGAGGCCACAAAGTCTCAGATCAAACAAACACACAGCCTCTGTGAGCCTTTGCAGATGGATGGACGTTTAAACGCTCCTATTGTTGGAACCTTTCTGCTCTCTGTCAGTGTCTGATCCTCCCGTTAATCTCACTGTAAACAGGCTGTGACTCATTCACAGGTGAAGGACGTCCTGCCCTAAGTGGAACTATGATAACTGTCTCAAGCCCTTCTATCAAAAACATGTTGGGTGTTTTCAGGAGAAAAGTGTTCACATCCTGAAATTTACAGTTTTGTTCTTTGTTCATTCATTCTGGGTGAGCTTGAGGGCGCCCCCTATGATGCAACACTCACGCCCTGTGTTCTGCCTGTGCGGTGTTTCCCATCACAGGAGCTTCAGCAGTTTTACCGGCAGGGGTAAAAAACCACATTGCATCCTGCTCACGTGTGAAAATGCTGCGGTAGGTCAGATTGTTTATGTTTGCTAATGCTAATAATCACTGGGATTTATATCACCTGCATGCAGAGTGAAGCAGCAGGGCTGAGATGCAGTAAACAGCACCACCTGTGGGTGGTGTCAGATTATAACCTGAAGCTCACTGAAATGGCCGAACACGAGGGAACGATACACTCCATAAACATACTCTCTATAATTTGACTGTGACGTGGAGGACACTTACATGAATCGCTACGATTTTAGCAGCATAATTTTTCCATCTCAGGGAACTCTTATTCCACTGTGGGTGGTCTCAGAGTGGACACCTCCCACGGCCTGCTCCTGTGCTGGATGTTCATACATGATCAGAGCTCGGTGAAATCTCTGTGAGCACAAAGCTCAGGCAGATCGAACACTCAGTTTGGAGTCTGGGGGCCACTGTGCCAAAAGCTCCGTCTCCTGTAGTTTTCAGCCTGGCATGATGTACAGTAAGCAGGCCCTGATCACATGACCTCAGGGCTCTTGGGGAAACATATGATTGCAGATGTTTGTCATGGCGGGAATAAGCCAGGCGAGGCTGCGTTCTCTGGTCACACATACTCAAAAACAATGTTTGCACCATGCTCGTTTCACCAGCTGCTTATAACGAGCCCGGCCTTATAATAACCATCCAAATAACGTCTGTTAATGCACAGTATTTATTGACAAAGTTTAGAAATGATAATTGCCGCTTTAACATCCACGTATTTGTTCGTTGATGTTTTACAAACCTACGGACCAATCAGCAATCGTTGTTAATTATCAGTTCAGTTACAGGAGTTAAAGTATTCACTTCAGTTTTATTAGTTTACCTTTTATTAACAGTTATCGTTAGAAAATGTTCCTTAACACAAAAGCTTCATCATCACATCTACTCAAAGGCTTTTTGACCCTCTGTGCTTTCCTTTAATTGTGACAAAGCAAAAGTTGCAGAAATCGGTGAGCAAACAGCGCGTGATCTGCTCACAGCTTTCCGACAAAGTCATCCCGACAGCCGCCGCCCACGGAAACAAGTCAGGCTAAACTAAACCGAATCATCCTTTAACCTCTAAACATGCCCCAGGTCGCCGCTCACCTGCCAGAACGCACCTGTGAGACGTCGTTAGAGTCTGAAGATCTGACCTCAGACATTTGGATTAAAAAAGTAATGAGTGAGCGGTGACCTGCAGGTCTTCAACGGTGAGTTCACAACAAACATGGAGTGTGATTACATACAAGTTCATGTAATGAGGCAAATTCATGTTGGGTGATACAAACGGAGGCAAATCTGCCTTCACACGAGCCAAAATCCTCCAGCAGGAACCGCAGAGCTGGGATTCTCCTCCACTGCCGACACGTGGATGCTGACTGAACCATCAGCTGCACTATAGGGGCGAATGCTCTGATTTCCACGGTGACTGCAGTCACATGAGGTTAAACCTGGCTTCATGTTTGATGTGAACACACCCTAAAAGGTACACGTGTGCATCAGTATTTACAAAGGTAAGTGAACGCATCGGCAAACAAAGCTAAACTCTACAAGCACCGCGCGTAACGCAAAGACATCCAAGCGTGTGAAGTCGGACTCTGACGTGTTAAAGTCCGTGTCGCTGTCGGAAAACACACGAGCTTCCCGTCAGACTCTCTGCGGCTGAGCCAACACAAACACACAGCTGCCGAAGGCCACGTCCGTTTGCACGGCTCCAGGTCACTATCGCCTTCCTGGAAGTCGGTCGCAGTCACATAACGAGTTTGGTCAACTTCGTCTTCGTCCCGAGATCAAACGCTGAGCCTAGAAGGATCCGTCTGCGAAGTCTCGTTTGCCGAATCCTTTCTGAAAAAAGACAAACAGAAACTCACCGAGTGTCCCCACAGAGCGACTCGACTGACCATCATCATCGTTTGTAATACAAACACAGAATTATTAGTCCCGTGTGAAAATTTCAGCTTTTCCAAACATCCAAGTTTTTTACTTTGGATCTTTACATGATTTCAGTTATTTTACATTCCCAGGCTAGGCATTTTTAATCCCGCTCGTCTCCTGAGCGATGCCAGCCCGTTCTTCTTCAGGTCCACGGATTTTCAGTGGGATTCAACTCTTTGTGCGAGCCACTCAGTAAAGCCCACTTTGGTGTTTGGAGGTCGTTCTTCACCAGGAGCAGCACATGTTCTGTCGTGCTGGAGGAGTTTTGCTGCTGGTTGATGGGACTCCCAGTTCCAGACGCACTGAAGGGTCCCCACAGCATTAGACTCCCTCCACCGTGCTTCACTGTGGGGACGCTGGTGTTTGAGTCGTAGCCTCTGCCTCCTTTCTTTAAACCTAAGCAGCGTCTCTGTGAACAAAGAGATCCAGGTTCATTTCATCTGACCAAAGGACGCTCCCGGTCTGCAGGATCTTCCTCAGGCTGTCCTCAGCATACTTCAGTCTGGTTTGAAGGTGTCTTTTTTAGTCTAGTGCTTCCTGGTGTGCAGCCTCTGTGCAGGGTTCTAGTGATGAGACTATAGCGGATCAGTGAAGCCACTCACTCGTGTCTCTGGGCTCTTTAGACTCTCACTGGTTTTCTCTCCAGAGTCTCTGAAATCTTCGCTTCCTGTCTCTGGGCTTCTTCTGTGAGGCTCTCTTGATGCCATTTCTCACTTCAGTTCTTTGTGACTACCAACGATTGTTTCTCTCAAGTCTAAACTGATTTCGTTTTTAGCCTGATGTTTTCTCAGTGACAGCTCGAACCCTGCTGAGGTCTTTTATTCTGAAGATAATCCTCAGCTTTAACTGGAGCATTACAGAGTGAAAGCACATCACTGCACAGCAGTGGTTTGAGCTGTGCTCCAATGAAAGCTCAGTGTTTCAGAGGATAATAATAATAATAATAATACTGACTCTGGTCATTTTGGTTTCAGAAATCATTCTGTAATTGTGTGCAAAAAGAAATGATTTATGTTTTATAAAGAAAACGCTGTGATTAAAAGAACAATCTTTGTAGGAGGGTAATAATTTCATCCTCATCTGTATTAAAACTCAGTCCTGCTCTGCCCTCTAGTGGCGACTACGTGCCCACACCTACCCACCCGACACAGCTGATGTCACAACAGAGACAGTACCGAACACCACCCACAGTTTACAGCATGAATTCCTCTTTTTAACTGCGTACGAACGAGTACAAATACAATAATTAGAGGTTACTACAAGTACTTCAGTGTAGGTTGAGCAGAACACGCGAGCACAACAGGAGCTTTTAGAGGAAATGAAGAATAAGTAGTAGGTCCAGAGTACAGTACTACTAACACTGAGCCAAACAGGTAGTAAGATCCTGCAGTGCATCTTAAAAATCATTAAAGGTTGAAGAGCGATGAAAGATTTGGTTTTAGCAGCGATGAGCAGAGATCGTTTAGGAAGCTGTAACCGTGTATCGTTAAAAGACGAGGTATCTAAAGACATAGCTCAGTGTAATTACAGCCTGTAATTTACTCCAAAGGAGGATCCATGAGCAGCAACAGGCCGTCATTCACCTTTCATGAAAGACGAACGCATAGCTGCCGCAGCGCCATGTAGGACGGGTTTCTGCGTCCTACACAGAGAGACGCCCACACGAAGCCTCGCTGTGTGATGGTGAAATGTCCGTCCCTCAGACCTCAGAACTCACAGACCTACAAACGTCAGTCCACAGCAGCCTCGGCCCACAGCAGCCTCGGCCCACAGCAGCCTCGGCCCACAGCAGCACTATTATAAGCGGTGTGGAAAGGAGCAGCTTCGGAAGGCTCTGTGATCCATCAGGAATTCTGAGTGCTGTCCTGATGTGGACATCAGCTCCAGCAGCTGCAGGAATGCCACGCATCCGTGCACGGTGTACTTTTGAAGTACTGGAAGTTCAGAATTTCTGTCATTATAAACTAAAGTGTCTGTGTGTGTCATTGAACTTTAGCTGTGCTCCAGTTTTCTCTGCAGCCTTCTCCTGGTCACCTGCGGCAGGCTCAGAAGAATGAAGGATCCCATCTGTCAGCCTCAGCACAACACGCCTTCATCAGGCGCTCGGAGCCGTTTCCACACCGCAGCACCATAAAGTCAGGAAAGTTGCACAATAAACGGAGCCTCGGCTATAAAATCTGGGCCGTCACACTCAGCGTTACCTAACAAAGCTGTTTGTCGACAGTTTGACTGCAGAGAAAAAGTTTCACCATCTGCAAACCAGAAATATTCAGCCTGTCATTTTGTTTCTGCACAGTTGTGTTCCAGATGTGTTATCTGCACAACTGGGTTTGTGTGAAAGTGCAGGGAGATAAAGGCCTGGGTTTGTTTGCCGTGTCAGCCTCTGTTTGTGCTGTGGGTGGGTGGATTTATGGGAGGAGGACCGCCAAGTTCACCTCAGCAGAGACAGAGGCAAACCCAAAATGTTTGAGCCAGATTCTCCACATTCCTGCTGCAGCTCAGCGGACACGAGAAAAGGATTCTCACAGCAGGAGGGGGTTGGGGGGTCTTCTAATGCCACCAGAGAAGGAGGGAAAAGCTAAAAACAGACTCTAATTTAGCTAGTGAGCTTTTCATCATCATCATCATCATCATCATGTGGTTTTCTGGGGCAAATTGAACCCCTGCCAGCCTAATCATTAACATAGTTTATTTCAATTTTAGTGGTTTTAAACACACGTGCACAAGGACAGAGGACAGTGCGAGCAGCTGCAACCTTAAAGCTGCTCTAATGACTCTTTTCCTGGTAGGAACGGCTGCTGCGATGAACCCTCAGGGACATTTCTGGCCGTTCTGGTTTAAACACTGAACCCCGATCTGAGCCCTCCTCAGATTCATCATAGTAACGAGGTCCCTGACTTGATCCTTCGACTCTGCTGTTCACACGTTCTTTCACTTCTGCTGACGGTTTAAAGCATTTTTCAGCAGAAATGACCAAAACACACTTTTAGACTTTTTCAAATGCATGAAAAGACAAACGTAGAGCCGCAGAGATGGAATTTAGCAAGTCTCCAGTCTGACTGCTGGTTACTTCAGAGAAAATATTTGCTTTTGCAGAACTTCCAGATAAGCACGTCCACAGACTAATGAGGGCCAGGCTCGGCTGCAGAACAGAGGAGGGAGGCAGCGAGGAAGAGGAGTCACGAGAAGCGGAGGTCAAGTGAGATAAAAAGCAGATGCAGCCAGACAAAGACGAGAAAACCATCTGGTGGAAACAAAACGGAGCACAATGACAGCCCACGCCCACAGCTTCTCTCCAGCTCAGGCTGCAGGAAATAAAATCTCCGTTAAACAGCGGGATGGGTTCAGGCTTTTTGACTTAAAGATAGCTGCGACCAAAAATGTTACAAAGGCTCCCAAAGTGACCACAAGCACGCTACCCTCCGTCTTCACCTCGACGACGTGTTTGAGACCCCCGTTCTGTCGCCCTCACTCTGCTGCTTCAGCCAGACCTTTAAGGATGAAGTCGCAGAGAGAGAAATCTGGTGAGCAGGCTGGAAGCGAAGAATGTGGTGGTGGTTTGTTTTTGGAACAGCGGCTCGCTGTTTGTGCCAAAGCGAGTCCCGCTGCAGCGTCCTAACAGACACACATGATCCTGGTCCGTTATCATCACACTTGTAAACGGTGCATGCTGAATTTGATGTCTCTGCACAATCATTCAATCATACAGGTAAGGAAATCCCAAAAGGTTGATACTGTTCATCTGGACGTTTTCAGTGGGAGAAACGTTTCATCATCATCAGCTGACTGCAGGTTTCCAACCTTATAAACAGGACATTTACACAGTGGCTGAAACTAGCACCACTGACTAACAATGGGCTGTGAGGTCAGTTCCTTGAATGTGCAAATTCTCATGTCCATTGATCAACAACCACTGATCAATAACCATGAGTACCATTCACAGAGAGTTGGGGAATGGCTGCAATCACAGCATTGTAAGATGGTGACAGATGTACCCTTAGGCCCCCTCCTCGATCCAGAGATGGTCTTTCTCTTTTCACGTAAATGGCCTCCTTGATTCCGCGCTCAAATCAGCGTTCCTCCCTGTCCAGGATGTGTACATCCTCATCGTTGAGTCCTGATACTCCTAACACAGCTGTTGTCCTTCTTCTCTCCTGGATCGCCTGCAGCTTTCTTTAGGAGCCTTCCAGCTGGAATAACCTCAAGGCCATTGATCAACAGCCTTTGGTTGCTGATCAATGGTGAGGACTTTTTGTCAGCCTGGCTACAGTGCTGAAGAGAAACCTAGGGTTGTTCTTATTTTCTTCAATCAGGGATGAATAGTAAGATGTTCTGGCTTTGCGGAGGGCTTTCTTATAAAGCAACAAACTATTTCTCCAGGCTAAATGATGATCTTCTAAATTTGTGACACGCCATTTCCTCTCCAGCTTACGAGTTATCTGCTTTAGTGTTTGAGAATTATACCACGGAGTCAGGTACTTCTGATTTGAGGCCTTAGTTTTCACCGGAGCTACAGTATCCAGAGTCATACGTAGTGATTATTAACAAGATAAGATGATAACAGTGGGTGACTTATATCCTTAAACTCAGTTGCAGCACTTTCAGAAAGACATCTACTGTGATGAAGTCTACTCCCCGCTGCTGGAAATAATTAGCGGGTGAATCAACAGAGAGTGTGTTCTGTGAAGATTACACATGAAACTCACCAGTCTGTAGTCTCTGTGCAGCTTCTTGTACTGGAACATGTTGCAGAGGACGGTCGAGGCTGCTCGGCCAGCTTTTTGACTCCCGGAGCTAAAAGTGAAAGACAGCAGAGAGTGAGCGAGGACAGGGAGGACTAATGAGGCGGAAATACCAGCGCAGCAGGGACATCACAAACTTTAACATGACCCGCAGTGTGAAGGAAAGGTTATAACAGACATGTAAAGTCCTAAACAGGAAACAAAGGTTGCAGAGGGGTCACAGCTGAAACATGAAAATACGAACTCTGAAGACAAACGGCGGCAGAGCCGGCGGCAGCAACAGTCAGCGCGACTACACGTACCTGCTGTCGTGGGACGTCTTGATGCCCACCAGTTTGGGGATGCCGTTGAAGTGACAGACGTCGCGGGCTGCCGAGGAGCTGCAGGTGACCAGGTGGTTGAGGGCTCCGCAGAGGTTGACCACCACCTCGCTTGATGGCATTTTCTGCAGGCCGTCTGCAGGCAGCTTAGACACCAGAAGCCCCACCATGTTCTTAGCTGCCGCAACACAGAAGAATGACTTGAATAAGAAAGACAATGGAGTGGACTCGGACATTGGGATCCAGAGGTGGGACTGAAAAAAGGTGGATGCCCTGAAAACCCTTGAAAGTAGAGCTGCACCTGTCCGAGCAGGGCTCTTACCCATGTGCTGTTTGTCTGTGGCGTGTCGGGTCAGATTCCTCAGCAGGCCGCTCAGAGGCCTGAGCTCCGTGTCGCTGTTCGTGTCCAGCCGGTCCAGGAGGACGGGAAGCATCCGCTCCTTCTCTATAATCACCATGCTCAGCACGGACGCCCACTAACAGAGAGGAGCAGAGGTCACGTGAGCCTGCAGAGACCGTACCGTGCATTAATGCTGACGATTGGGACAAGGCGTTACCCTGGCATCTCCCACGGTGATGTTCTGCAGGGCTCCGATGGCGGCCTCGCGGCTGCAGGAACTGTAGTCGCTGTTCTGCAGGATGAGCTTGTAGAGCCCCACCACCTTCGGGTGCCACAGCCACTCAGACCCTTTAGGCTGAGACAGGGTGGGGAGGTTCTGGTGATGCTGCTGTGGACAAAGAGAGAAATTACCTGAAACTGTTAGGCTGGAGATAAAGCATCCAAGAGAGGCCCACAGGAAACTAGAGAACACAAAGTCCAAGGTCAAATGTGGATAGACTCCTAATCCCAGAGGAATGTTCAGAGTATCCCACCTGAAAAACATTCCTCCACCAGGACTCTTCATCCAGACTCACTGAGAGAAAAGTCTCAACAAACATGAAGCAAGAATTTTGGGTAAAATGCAGCAAAAATATATAAAACAAAAAGTTTATTTATTCAAATGATTCGTCATTGAGAAAAATCTGCTAAGTGTAAACTCAACTTAAAACAATACTAAACTAAAGTAAACCAACCAAACAAAGCTAAGCTAAGCTAAGCTAAACCAAACCAAACTAAACTTAACTGTCTTCTTTATTTCTTTTGTGAAATAAATTATATTTTAATACTTCAATGTTATATTTTTTAATTGCCTTGGCTCCCCCACTGCTCTGCCTGTTTTTTGAAGGGTTTCCCTTCTTAGAGTAACACCTGATGTCCACTTATAAAACCAAACTAAACTAAATCAAACCAAACTAAAGTAAACTAAAGTAAAAGTAAACCAATCCAAACCAAACTAAATGGTAATGGTAAATGGCCTGTATTTATATAGCGCTTTACTTAGTCCCTAAGGACCCCAAAGCGCTTTACACTACATTCAGTCATTCACCCATTCACACACTGGTGATGGCAAGCTACATTGTAGCCACAGCTGCCCTGGGGCGCACTGACAGAGGCGAGGCTGCCGGACACTGGCGCCACCGGGCCCTCTGACCAAAACTAAAAAGAAACTAAAGTAAACCAAACCAAACCAAACTAAGGTAAACTAAACTAAAAAAAAAAGAAACTAAACTAAACTAAAGTAAACCAAACCAAACTAAACCAAACCAAAACTAAAGTAAACTAAACCGAACTAAATGAAACTAAACTATACCAAACTAAACCAAACCAAACTAAAGTAAAGTAAAGTAAACCAAACCAAACTAAACTACACTAAACCGAATCAAACTAAACTAAAGTAAAACCAAACCAAACCAAACTCAACTAAACCAAACTAAACCAAACTCAACTCAACTCAACTCAACCAAATAAACCAAACCAAACTAAAATAAAATAAACTAAAGTAAACCAAACTAAACTAAATCAAACTAAAGTAAACTAAACTAAACCAAACCAAACCAAACTAAAGTAAAGTAAAGTAAAGTAAACCAAACTAAAT
>VUQG01042563.1:0-21601 GCA_015106755.1 Etia nguti
ATGCTGAAGAGGTAATCCAATCATTTGATTCAGCTGTGTTGGAGTAGGGATGCATCTAAAAGGTGCAGGACAGTAGCTCTCGAGGACTGGGATTGGACACCCCTGGTCTATTCAGACATGATACGTAGTTCATGTTTGAGGTATATTTTTTCATTTTGATGAAAATAATGTATTTAACACAATTCAGTGTGCTAAATATATTATCTGAATATAGTTCACGAGTAATTAGTCTGCTAATATAAAAAATATGATAACCTATAAAACAGCTGATGCTAATGCTGAAGATCCAACATCAGCCATGACTGAATCATTACTCTCACTATACTTTCATACTAAAGTCAACCCCTGCCTATTCGTGGTTCAGTACTCATGGATTCACCTATTCGTGGATCTTTCTTTGGAACGTAACGTAGCTCTACATAAAATTATTTTTTTAGGATGATAGTTTAAGGTATATTTGAGGTTTTAGCTATTAATATAGGAAGTTATAAGCGTTTTTAAAGAGGGTCTCAAGTATTTGTAGATTTCAGCTTAATTTCTTTTGCTGCTTCTTCGATGACAGTCTTTTTCTTTCATGTTTATACTAGTTGATGTTGTTACCACAGTAGAGCACATCCTTCCAGAACAGATCACTGTTTGCAGTGTTTTCATTTACAACTGTAAAGTACTTCTATAACTTCTATGGGATGCTATGCACTCACTCACTGCAAGATGACCACAGGAAACTAAACACAACACAACACAGAGCAGGGGCTTACACAGACATGTCTCCTTTGAATACAATGCACTGAACTTTGATTCCAAGTTTCTTTCTTCTATCCAAAACCAGTGTTGGTATCAATACTACGATCAATATTTGACTTGACCTGCCAACTGCTACTAAACTGTTTGTGTTATTTATAATGAACAGAAAAGTAGGTAGTAACTGTCACGCACGGTGGTGGAGGGTTGATGATTTTACGACAGTCATTGAGTCAACCATGAACTCCTCCATATACCAACTTCCTATATTCTGGAATCAAATTAATCAAAACTTGGTTCATGCAGCAGGACAATGATACCAAGCGCAGCAGCAAATCTACAACAGAATGGCTGAAAAAGAGAAGATTCAAGGTTTTGCAAAGTCCAGAACTCAAACTGGTCCTGTGGAGGGACCTTAAGATAGTTGTGCATAAATGAGTGATTGCAAACTTCAATGAAATGAAGCAACATTGTAAAGAAGAGTCGGCCAAAATTCTCCACAAAGGTGATGAAGTCATACGGACAAAAGTCATCTGAAGTTACTAATGCTAAATAGTTTGGAGAGTTTCTACAAACTGTTGAGTCATGGGGTGTGTGTAGCTTTTCCACAAACAGCATCTGCATTTTTGGTTTAACTTCTGTCAAATAAACAATGACGCAGTGTAAAATGTCATGTAGTGTTATTCATACAGTTTAAAAAATATGTGTCGTTGTGTTTACTTAATTTTGAGAGCCACTAGTATTTAAGAGTAGTAGCAGCTTCTAACCATGACTGTGACACCTGACTGCACACGCTGTATTTTATTAATATTAAAAAAAAACAGTATTTGCTTAATAATTCTTCTTACGTTTGGACAGTTCAGGAAAACTATACAAGCCAAGAAGGTAGTAAAGGCTTCCTTTTCTGTCAGCAGTGATCAGGTGGAATTCATGATGCAGAAATGTTTGTGCAGCAAACTTTGATACTCTCTCGACTCAAGTTAATCCAGAGGTGACTAATTTGTTTCAAGCTTCCACCTCCACGCAGCCTCTATATATACGTCCTTTTGAAGACCAGAAAGCGCTCAAAAGACTGCGGGAACAGCCCAGTCACCGCAAAGACACCTCTCATCAAAATATCTCACCTCTTATAGAATCCAACCTGGGCGAGAGGAAAAAGAGAGCAGCAGGGTGATGCCAGTGAGAGCAAACCAGAGAAGCAGCTGAGGTTAAACACAAAGATGGGTTCTGAAAGGCAAACTGAACTCTCGCTCCGCTGGGAGATCACGGGAAGATGAAATGTTCATAGTTGTCAGCGAGCGGCAGCTGTCTTATGTTGAGAGTTGCACCGAGGAAGAAAAGGAGACCCAAAGAAAGAAAACACAAAAGCAGTCATATAGTTTTTGGCAAGCATGTGGTTGACTTTAGCATATTTTTGACAGTTGTTTTTGCTCTGAAAGAAGGAAGTTTTTCTGCAGCCGGATTTATTTTATGTATTTTTTTAAAAAGTGATCTCAAAGTGCTGTCGTCTCTTATGGAAGCACGATCATTAGTGAGACTGCGTCAGGGGCACGGTCCAGACAGCATAAAGTTATGTTGATTATGATCCAGATATTTTTAGAAGTTTCTCCTCTCTGACTGTTTGGGGAACAGATTTCCATTTTGCATCTGTTTCATCTCATTTCACGTGTTCTCCGCCTGGAGACGTGACAAGAAAGCAGCCAGGAAGCACAATTTACCTCCAAGCTTTATGCATATTCATTTAACGGAGTGCATACAGATAATAGCAGGAGTTACCATTAAGTGGAGATGATTTTTTTTTCTACCTGGATTTACTAGATTCTTCTGCAGGGGTCATCTCTCCAATGCTAAAAAGCAGGTGTAGATTTGCATAGGTATACTGAAGAAAGGCTGTGGTGAGGGATGTCATTTAATACAAATATATGAATTTTGGAAGCACTTTTTTGTTTACTTTTTTTGGCTGATTTTCTTTTTAACTCACTTATCGCTCACTAATCCCACCACTGATCTGTACCTTATGAGGGCACCCCAGTCAGTGATTGCATAATTAGCTGCAGCATTAGTAAATCAGATGCTAATTTAAACAAATTCCAGGAGTAAATTGAATGAAAAGAGCAATGTAAATTTGCCAGGTGCCTGCCTGTGTGTTAATGTGGCTGCGCAGTCTTCAGCCTTATGTTAGTTCTAGCTTGGGATGTCTTTAGATTCTCGATCGCTGCGGCAGCATAGTGTCCCGGTATTATTTCCTGCTGATAACGATTTTAGTTTTTTGGGCTTTTCAAAGGGAAAGTTTAACATCTTAGGAGATGTATCTTCATGTTCCTGCTGACATCTAGATCAGATAAAGATATTTTTTGAATTTAATTAAATTTTTATTAGATATAGATTTTTAGACCGGGTGGTGCTTTACTGAGGGCTGAAACACGTCTGTTTTTTTTTTCTTACTGCAATGTTACATTAAACACATTATATACCGTATGTAACTGGGCTTGAGTTCTTCAGCCACTTAGTGTTTGTGATGCCATTTCAGAAAGTCCTGCTGCCTATGTTGGAATATGTTTAAAAAAGAAAAAAGCCTGTGCTGCCTCACACAGCCTAAACTACAACTTAAGACCATAAAGACAGTTACACTTACCGGTTAGTTAACATTAATAAGTATGCCCTAGGCCAGTGAGTGAAACTTAAATGCAGGGTAAAATGATTAAGCATAAAGATGGAAATGTTCTAATAAGTGAAGGGAGTGTGTTGAGAAGATTGGAATGAGTACTTTGAGGAATTGATGAATGTAGAAAATGAGAGCACACGAAGGAGGGGAGGGCAGATAGTTAGTCAGGAAGTGCAGAGGATTAGGGAAGAGGAAGTGAGGGCAGTTATGAAGAGGATAAAGAGTGGAAAGGCAGGTGGTCCAGATGGCATATGTGGGAAAGTATGGAGATATCTATGAGAGAGGGCAGTGGACTTAACTGTTTAAAAAGAGTGAAAGGATGCCTGAGGAATGGAGAAAAAGTGTACCGGTACCAATTTACAAGAACAAGGGTGACGTGCAGAGCTGTATTTACTACAGAGGGACATAGTTGATGAGCTGTAAAACTATGGGAAAGAGTTTTTGAAGCTAGGTTAAGAAGGGAGGTGACAACCAGTAAGCACCAGCATGTTGAGAAAGATCACTACAGATGTGACGTTTGCCTTGAGAGTGTTGATGGAGAAGTCTTGGGAAGGTTACAAGTTGCACTGTGTTTTTGTGGATCTAGAGAAAAGATATGATAGGGTGCCAAGAGACGAACTGTGGTACCGCATGGGGAAGTCAGAAGTGTCAAAAAAAGTATGAGACAGTTGCAGGACATTAATCAGGACAACAAGACAGTAGTGAGGTGTGTGGTAGGAGTGACAGATGGTTTCAAGGTGGGAGTGGAATTACATCAGGGATCAGTTTGAAGATGGTGGCATTGACAAAAAGACAGGAGGCTGATCTAGGGGCGGCAGAGCAAAAGATTTCGAAATTTTCATTAGGAGTGACCAAGAAGGAAAAGATTAGAAATGAGTATATCAGAGGGAACTCTAAAGTTGACAGGTTTGGGGACAAAGTTAGAGAGCCAAGGCAGAGATGGACATGTGTAAAAGAGGAAAAGAGGATATATTGGACAAAGGATGTTGAGGACAGAACTGCCAAGCAGGCTTAGAAGAGGAAGACCTTAGTGAAGCTTTATGGATGTAGTGAAAAAGGACATGCAGAGGATTGGTGTGACAGAGCATCCTAGGGGCAGGGTGATATAGAGGCAGATGATCTGGTGTGGCAACCCCAAAACCCCACAGATTGCCTGCTCCCACAGCAGGGGGATCAGGCAAAGAAGAAGCAGCATCTTACATAAGAGAGCTAGTCAATTTACTACATGCTAAAACAAACATTTGGCCAAAATGTGAAAATCAGGAATCAGAAATACAGAGATTCAGCTACGAGAAGTTTTTTTTTTATACTTGTAAAAAATACAGTATATCCGTAAGTTTTTAGTTAGCATCTTCATGTTAAACTAAGTTAACTATGTTGCTGACTTACGTTTTGGTTGTAAAATCTCTAACTTTTTGGGGGTTTCTATTCAAATCAAATGTATCGTAAAATTTTCATCAGGTCACCATCAATGTGTGAAGTCATATTGATGATGTGGCAGAACACTTATTAAAAGCTTTTATCCTAATAAAGTTAAACATGTACATTGTTTTAAACAATGTTCCTAGCATAATAAACACAAGGCCATTGCTGTGTGAAATGACAGTAAACTTTACAAATTGCATGTAGTAACTCACGCTTTCACTTTTCACTTTCCCTGTGCGCTTGTCTCACAGCTGGTTATACAGAGATACCACTGCTATTTGTCCAAATGGATGGTTTTAATGAAACGAGTGGTAGCTTGTTGTCTGTGGTGGAAACTCCAATTATAATGTCTGTTACACGCATTTAAAGACTCAAGTGTATGGCTCCAATTCATTTTCATGTGTCTTTAAAGTCTGTGTATTTGCAGTAACAAACGAGACTTGGGGGCTTCCAAAGAGAAGGAGCAAAATGGGAGGCTAAGAGATTTGGAACAAAATAGTTTTGGCCACACATTACATGTAAATACACCAGCGAGGTGTCAGTCTTGTAAGGCAGGCAAGTAAATAAACACATTTAACAAAAGTCAAACTGTTTCTTCAAATCTAGCTTAAAGATGCTACACAGCAGACTTGCAACTGATCTTTGTCAGCACAAATTCTGTCATTATTACATTATTTCTTTGCTTGTTGACTGCACTGCATTTCCCTTTGTCTTTTTTTTCTCTAGAAGATGTGCAGTGCATACAGCACAAAGCGTTAGCCACACAGGAATATCAATTTTTAGAGCAAAATAGAAAGAGGAAAAGCACAGCTAATCATGCTAATAGTTGGGATCAAGTTGTCATGAAAACAATGAAACAGTAATGAGTCTGTTTGAATTTTATCTTTTGGCTGCAGGTTTGCTTTGCATTCATCTGCAGTCATTGCATCTGTTTCATTTGAGCCGAGCGTGTCTCAAATATATCCTGCTTAAAGCCAACAAGACAGAGGATCTTGCCTGTGTAGCCGGCTGCTGTCAGCTGTCACCAGTTAAAGTCCTCTCCCGAGCAAGTGAATGTGTTCATTTGTGCTTCAGCCATAATCTGCTTGTAGCGTGCTTGAAAGAAAGACAGCCTCAAAGGGTGATGGTGGCCTGCTTCCAGTCAGAACACCAGTGTCAGAGGAGTCGGGCTTTGAATCGGCAAGGGGTCCATCATTAGGAGTAGTGAGCGAGGATGATTCCCAGGCAGGAAGCAGTATCTAATGGAATTGAGTGGTGACTGCGGCCCTGTGGGAGACTATGCCACAGTCTGTCTGTAATGAGCAGCGTAATGGCACGATTACGGCAGCACTTAATGACTCAGAAACGGCCACCACTACAGTGTGTGGACACCCTGCACTGTATATTCCTTCTTTCACCTCATTAGACTGAACCTTGCGCAATTACTGCACAATTTATAGGCAGTCCCATCCACACAAAGCAATAGCTATCGGTTTGTAATGCTACTTTTGGTTTTTTGTCTGCGTAAAAGAACAGCCACACCAGGACTTTAGAGAATTTTGGAGTGTCATCAGACGATACCGGCATGGTTGATGAAAAAGCTTGGCTTTTTCAAAAAGTCCACTTTTAGCACTTTGACACATATTTCTTGCCATTTACAAACAGCATGACACTAGAAGAATCTACCTTTTAAGAAAAAATACCAAAAACAAAAAACTGTGTCACAGCTTTTAGGTTCTTCCATGGCCACTCTGCAGGAACAAACTAAAATACAAAGCAGAGATGAGGTATGGCGTGCAATTATCTTTGCACTCCAGATGAATTACTGTCAAGTTAGTGACTACACTTTTCTTTGCAAGGAGATCCAGAGAGCAAGACTCTTCCTTTATGGAGGAACTTTTAGTAGCAATTTAATTATATTTATTATAACTAGATATTAGTAATAATTATTATCAGCTAGGATAGGCTTCAGCCTCCACAACCCTGAATTGGATAAGTGGAAGAAAATGGATGGATGGATTATTATTTTTATGAAAACAATACATTTACAGGAAAATTGACAGATTTTAGTCAGAAAAGGCAACACAGACTCACTGCATGTAGTTACCCCCTAAAGCAGTGGTTCTCAAAGTGTGTGGCGCGCCCCACTGGTGGGGCGCAGCGTTCTGACAGGTGGGGCGCAAGTTACCTGGCAGAAAAGTCATGCGGAACTAATGTTTAACATCGGAATCACTTTTACGGCGGAATAAAGAAATTCGCGGCAGTTATGTTAATAATATGCGCATCTGCTGAAAAGCTGCAGCTGCGTGTGTAAGTCGACAGCCGCAATAAAGAAGTGTACTGAAAAGTGCGACCATGTTTACAGTGGTGCCGAAACCCAGGATCGGGACACGAGAGACCCGACCACACGTTCGCACTTTTCAGTACACTTCTTTATTGCGGCTGTCGACTTACACACGCGGCTGCAGGTTTTTGGCTACAGCCTACACACATCAACAACAACAACAGGACCTAGTTCATTCTGTTTTAAGCAGGCGAGGTGTGATTGGGGATGCCGCTCAGGTGCGTTCGCGTCCCTCGCAGCTGTGCCGCAGACCACGCCCCAGCTCTGCAGTCAAAAACAGGCTCACTGCAGCCACTAAGACTGAATATTATTAAACTCTCACTAATTTATATATTTTTCATCTCTGTTCACAAGTTTCTGGATTTCTTTTTTTATAAGACTAACTGAACTTTATTTTTCCATGTCTGGCAATGTTCACATTCTGTTTAACTTGTTGCTTTTTTGAAGAAGTGGTGCCGACTAATGAAGCAGTCTAGTGACAAAAGTTACAAATAGTTGTTTGAAATGAAAGTTGTTTGTTTAAAACAAAAATTACTGAATGATTCATTGTGAATGAGTTTATTATCTAAATAAAGTTGCAGCTAGGCTTTTCTGTCACTGTTTTATTTAGATGGGGCATGAAAATATTTCTTCCTGCCATGTGGGGAATGATGTAAAAAGTTTGAGAACCACTGCCCTTCATAAAAAAAACATTTTGGCCTGTATAGATAGTCAACCTCTAATAACATCTTAGTGCCTTTTGGAGCATTTTCAGGGGAATGATCCGAGTTCTGTTTTTTCTCTTTGTGTTGTATAGACAGTCCTCAAAGGTTTTGTTTCATCTTTGCTGTAAAATTCTTGTTTTATTTCTGTAGCCAATAGCTGATTTCTTTGCAGGTGCATTGGAAAGATACAGCTTATGGATGGAGCATGTGAGCCAAATTTGCTAGTGTTTGCTGATAACTCCACCTTTTTATCACAATATGGTAGCTTCTGATTCCAAAAAACTATCATTGTGGGGGCCCAAATGCTAATGGTGAGGTTTGAAAAGTTCCACTATTTGCTACGTCAAATTGTCCCATGGTTTAGAGCCGCTGTGTGGGCGTAATGAATGTCACCAGACATCTGGACGGTACTAAGAAGTGAGACGCACACTGAATGCTGAATTATGCAGAGAATAATTTTGTTTATTTGATGTCAACATGTATATTGACAAGGACAGAAAGGGGCATAAAATAGGGGCTGCGGCCCAACACCACTGGCAGATAAACACAGTCGTTGGCAGAGTTGTCTGAATATTCTAATTTTAGCTAAGAGGCCAGTGTAGCAGCATCAAAATGATTTAAAAGCATCAGAAGAATGTTTCATGTGGGATATATTTCTTTTGAGAATAACACAATACCTTAATTGCAATGTCTTTTTCATTATGCAAGTAGGTGTTATGCTACTGAAACCCCACTAATCATCATCATTATTGCAGGTATAGGGGGAGGGTTTGGTCAAGTCAATTTTATCTTTTGTTGGAGTGCACTGCTTTGTTTTATTTGTTTATTTATTTATTTATTGTTTTTGCAGCTAATAACCTTCAGTTTAGATTTTTAGCTCCACTTAAATTTCGATCATTACTGGAGATCATAGGGTTGCTTTTGTAGTAGTGCAAATGCAGGTGCAGTTATGACAAGTAAGATTAGGTGAACTTGCCGTGTAAATGTGGCAGCAACTCTCTGGGGAAATCCACTTGACACTGCCTAAGGATTGTGCTCAGCGCGGCTAACACGATCGGATGTTATGTCGAGCAAAGGTACAATTTTCATTAACCTCCACAGGAGTCGTGATTTGAATGTGCCAGCCCAGCAATTAGTTGACTGTGACTGATTGACAAAGCCGGTGCTTCTCGGCTCTGATGAAAGATTTGAGTCAGAGAGGGAAATGCACTGTTGACAACTATGTTCAAACCTTCGCACACGTCCCTTGAACCTCCTGTGGTCTGATCTCCTGTGCTGTAGAGTTCACTGTTCCCTCAAGCTTTCTGATAGCTCTAGAAAGTAAAGACAGCCTTATTATGAGCCAACTGCATAAAAGTCTTGAATTTCAGTGGTAAAACGGTCTAAAAACAACAGTGCAATAATAGAGCTTTGACGCAGGAAGACACACAAGCCCTGGTGTAAATAGCAACTTAGATATTTGTAAGAAGGTAGTGCTTCTCTGTTCAGCAGCGTGAATAATCTTTTTTTTTTTTTGCAGTCAATATAGTCATTCAAAAAACTAGGAAGACTCACTGGTTCTGTCAGAATTTTCCCCTACTTGATGACTATATCAAGTTTTAGAAACAATAATTAACATTATTCATGCTACTGAACACAGAAATGCTACCTTCCTACAAATGATGTCATGGAGTAAAGTCATGTCGGTATCATGCTCTAACAAAGAAGCTATGAGTTGATATTTTGGCCCAGCAGCAGTTGATAATTTCAGTTTTTTCTAGTTCTGTTAGTGTTGTGTTGTTATATTGATATAATGCATCAGTTTCAGTGAGAATTGAATGCACTATTAAAGCTATACAATTGTATCGGCTGAGTTGCATAACATAAAATGTACTTGCAGGACTACATGTAATAAATATTAGCTACTCCCATTTCCTTTATAAAAGTTTTTGAAAACTTTTCAGGTGATTGTTGCCTGACAAAAAACAAAGAAACCAACAAAAGAAAAAAACCCACTATAGCTCTTATTATAACCTATATTTGTGATATTACCAATCATATGAATCTATGGAAGCCCGTTTCTGCCACTTAAAAAAAAAAAAAGTATCCATAACTCAAAATTTTGAGTTATCTTTCTCGAAATTTTGACTTATTAGCTCAAAATTTTGAGAAAAATAACTTGAAATTTCAAGTTAGCGCTGCCAATCAGTAATCTACGTGAGTGACGTCATTTCCTTGTTACCTGGAAGCTGAAACCCTCAGCTACAAATATTACAGGTACCAGTCATGAATGCACAAATTGCTGATTTTCAGCGTGGCTTCACAAATGATGAAATCCTTGCGTTATTAGCTGAATCACATGGCGTTACTATCAGCAAACGTACTCTCAAAAGAATTTTACACAACAACAGACTTTGGCACAGAAAGAACAAAACAGGGGTGGGAGAGGCGGCAGCTTTTATACAAGCACAACTGGAAACCTCAGGACAGTCCCATGGGTATCGTTCTGTGCCATATCCTTCCAGGTAACAAGGAAATGACGTTATTAGAGTCCTGATTGGCAGCGATAACTCGAAATTTCCCAACACCTGCCCTAACCAGTCAGATAGGTAAGCTTTTTCTTTGAATCACATTGTTTTTCCAAGTCTAGTCTTTTGAACTACATAGCACGTTATATGGCATATTGTCAAGGGCATTCTGGACAGCTCATTTGTAGTATCTGGACCTAGCATGGCAATTTTTAAGGCAAGAATACTTCACTAGCAACTACCATACCTTCATCAGACACTTTCACACAATCCATCTATTCGAATAGGCTAAGTTTCTATCAAAACAATGGCTAATGGTGACATGCTGTCAAGTCAGTTATTGAGACCCTTAGAAAGAACTTCTCCCAACAGCTGATGCATTTGGACTGAAGGCTTGTTGACATCCCTGGTCTAGCTGAAGCCATAAGATATATAGCCTCTGCTATACTGTCTAAAGCTTTATGATCTGATGAATTTGTGATTAGACTGGGGTTCTTTTTGACAAAAGTTCTTCAGGAAAAATGATTGAATACAATACATTGTATAGATACAGTAGGTTTAGAATCCATTTGTAACTTTTGTTACAAATGGATTAATACTGCAATATTGTATTGCAATATTAATGTGTGGTTGTCACAAAATCCCATTTCACATCTTGTCATCAAAAAGTATTTTCGAGCACACTGGAATATAAAATAAGACTCTAGTGACACGGATAAAATACCCCGTTCTCCAATTTCACAAATACTGGGGGAAAGGGGATAATGACTGGTCTGAAAGTGCCGGCAAGAAGATATTTATCATGCTGATAAACTTCATCAATGGGCTGAAATGCGGCGTGAAGTATCTCATCAGATGAACCTGTTTGAGCTCTCCCTGGGCGGTCACTCTACTCTCACTAAACTCAGCAGTCTGAGGCAATTGAGTGTTTGCATCACATGCAGCTTCAAGAGATGCAGGGCTTAATGTGGTATGATTTGCATACACAGTTGTGCAAGACTTTTCTTTTTTATAGTTAGTCTGTTTTGAAGTAGAGCAAGTATCTTCCATATTGAAATTAAAGGAGCTGCTCTAAATCTCCAGTCCATTTAGATTCCCCGTATGTGCTCACAGAGATGTTCGGTGGTGCAAAAGGTTGTAAAGGCATCCAGGTTGACATTTGAATACATCGCCCGTTTCTCAATTCTCTCCTGTAGCCTCCTTTTCTATGGCATTTCAGCAGACTTTATATTGAGCTCATGCACCTTGCACCTGATCGATATGTTATTGCAGCATTGTCAGGGACACATCTGCCATTTAGATTCCAGCCAGGCAGCTTGGCATTCATCCCTTCTCACCACAACTGGGGTCAGGGATTTTTTTTTTTTTTCCCCAAAATTGGAAATCTTTGAAGGTGACATCACAGTTGTATTAATAAAGCTGAAGCATCATGCGTTTAAAGGTTATCGCCAAAATCAGCTAGACGCAGACTTGCTGGAGAGGCAGAAAAGTGCGATGGCGTCTGCCCTCCCTGGGAATGAGAGAGTGAACGCAGCATTAAAAATCCTTTAATTTGTTAATTGCAGCAAATGATTTCCCCAGCCAATTATCCAAATGCCACGCTGAAACATTGCAAGACTTTGCTGAAAGTGCTTGTTATCGTGCCTTATGCATTGGTAATAGCAAAGTAGGGAGTGCAAATTGCCTTTTTCCCCCCTCTTCCCTCTCAGTATATTTAAATTGTTCAAGCTGCCTTTCCCATTTATCTTTTATGCCCACTGATCTCCTATTGTGTGAAAAATATCACTCTTCAACAACAGTAGATCTATCTGTGTGAGCATAACACAATGACATGCTGGGAGAAATTGCACAGTGATGTAAAATTCAGTTATGCTGTTATTGCTAGATGCCGTAACAGTAAACATGCCATGTTTATTTTTTTTCACTGAGCCTTTTTCATGTAATACACTGCATGTGCTTTGTAGCTGACCACATTAATACGATAACACCGGTCCGTATTCTCCTAGAAAATTTTTTCTTTGCACAGGATTTAATTTGAAAATCTGGAAAAAAAAAAAAGGTGTTACCAGAGTGCTATAAATGTTCAAAATTATGTCTCTTTTTACATAGCCAAGAAAGGCCTTTTGATCTGTTTCCTTGTTTTGAGAGAAACAGTTTGAGGCTTTCCAGGTTGGAAAAGAAAATGCTTCTAAATCTGCAATAAGATGATGTGCACTGATGCCACATGCAGGCAGCTTTGCACAGTAAGATTGACAGTTCTTAGATTGGGGAAAGCATGTCTCATTTTGACTGGCATCATGACAAAACATTTAAAAGCTTGTTTCCTCCTGCTTCTTCCTCTGAAAGCTCTTTATATACACTGTGAGGGCTCCCCCCTCTCTGCTGCAGGTCAAACTAATTCTGCATTTGTTATATTTGAGGAAATTGCTGGCAGATTGGAAGTAAAGTGCTTGTAGCAGGAGATCAGGAAGGTGATACTAGGGGTTGAGGATTGAATGTGAATACAAAGGAGATCGCAGCGTGGGCTTGCCTCAGATTTGAGGTTTTACTGTTGGTCACATTAATCCCTGACACTGATAACCTGTGATCTGATCCAACTTCAGCCTCCTTATCAATTTATGTGTAGATATAAATCTTTACAGTGTCTGTTGGTGTTGTTGTCACATTTGGGAGAGTGACAGGATATGTTAAAGTAAACCCTTTGCAAGGTTGAAAAATAGTTCCCTTTGTTGGGTAAAATGTTTGCCTCAGTTAGAGGAACAGTTACTACTGAAGCGTGGTTTGATTATCCCTCAGGTGTTTTTTGTTTTTTTAAATTTTGTGTCATTTATTTTCATTCTTGAAAATGGAGCTGAAGCTGGAGCTTGATCACCACTGAGGAGAAAGGGGAGTGGGGTTGGTGCAGCGTACTGTACTGGTCTGTTGTGGTGAGAAGAGAGCTAAATGTAAAAGCAAAGCTGACGATTTACTGGTCAATCTTCATCCCTTTCCTCAACTGTGGTCATGAACTTTGGGTAATAACCTAAAGAGTGAAGTGGCAAATGAAAAATGGCTTTTCTCCAAAGGGTGGCTCCACTCAGTCTTAAGCATAGGATAAAAACTTTAGTCATTCGGGAGGGACTTAGAGTACAGTCACTACTCCTCCACATTCAAAGAAGACAGATTACGTCACTTGGGCATCTAATTAAGATGCCTCCTGGGTGAAGTTTTCTGGGCATGTCCTACCAGAAGGAGACACTGAGATAGATCCATAACATGCTGGTGAGATTATATCTCTTGGCTGGTCCAGGGACAACTGCGTATTTCCCCAGATGAGCTGGCTGGGGAGAGGGACGTGTGGGCTTCTCTGCTTAGGCTGCTGCCCCCCTGACCCAAAAAGCAGTAGAAAGAATGGATGGATGAGTGGCATCTCATCACTAGGGTGGAGATAGGGTGAAGAACTCAGTCATTTGGGTACTGGAGTATAGTTGCTACATCTGCACATCAGATGGAGTCAACTCAGTTGGTTCGGGTATCTGACTAAGACACGTCCTATGCAAGGTGTTTTGGGAATAGCCTAACAGGAGAAGGCCCTTGGGCAGACCAGGATACACTGGAGAGATTACGCTTCGCTGGATTGGGAATGCCTGAGGGTCCCCCCAGAAGAGCAGGTTCGCCCCTGTGGACCTAGCTAAACTAGATCAATTTTCTAAGGAAATGATTTATTTACTTTTATTCTTGAAAACAAAATAGGAAGTTCAATGAGTCTCACTCCTGTGTTTCAGCTGGAATCAAAACTTTCTTAGCTTAGCTTTTAATACAGTAAACAGTTAGGACATTTCTATTTAAACTTCAAAAATATGCCAACAAAGTAAATGGCTCATTGACGTTGCAATTGCTGTGTCATAAAGACCATCTGGACAGCCTAGTTTTCCAGTCTCAAAGCTAAATAATTTGAACACTAAAATTGGTCAGGGTGCTTCGTAATAACCCACAGGCATTCTTACTTGTTATAGAAATACTGTTTTACAAACAGATTATTAAGATGGCAAGCTATCAGTGGTTCTTGAGCTCTCCTATTGGTATGCTGCAATTAACAGAAAGGAATGCAGGTAAAACTAATTTCATGCAAAAACTGCTGATTTGAGTGTCTGACTATATTGCTGGAAGAGCTTTTTCGGTCAGCAGTTAACTGTTTGCGACAACCTTTGCTCTATTCATGGCATTAACGCGATAAACATTATCATTACAAGATGAAAAAGACTCAGTTGTGGCCATAACTACCTGAACCAGCACCAATATTAGGAACACTTTCAACATACTTTACAACATAATACAAGTTAGTTGAGGGCCACCTTTATCATTAACATGATGTTGGCTCTCTGATATGTCAGCAATAGATTTCTGAGCTTTAGCTACTACTTCTTACTCAAAGTTGGAAAATAAAGCTCTTTAGGACACATTGTGAAATGTAAATAAAACAGAAGGCAACAATTTGCAATTCATTAACACTATATTTGATTTTATTTCATAGATTATATCGAATGTTTTGCTGTAGGAATATGCACAGAACATGGTTTGGCATTATTTTGCTCAAATAAGAAGAATTCCTTTCAAATTCAAATAAGAAATTCAAACATTAACATTTTGCTACATATCTGTACATAAGATACAGCATTAATGGGGCCGTCGTAGTTGTGCAACTTATCCATGGTATGGGCACTAATGCAACCCCATATCCTGGAAGATGTCAAGCTGGATTGTCCCTTTCCTTTTTAGCCGGCGTCCATAATTTCCAAAAAATAACAGGACAGTTTTCTACTTCAACCTAGAGCTTTTTTTTATTTTGAAAAATGGGAAGAACATTTATACATTTATGTTTTAAGTGTGTATATTTTTATCTTTTGATGGTAGAGTATTTACTTGTAATAATGGATTACATAGATGGAGAAACTTCTCTGAATTTAGTGTCATTTAATATGAAAGTGCCCTAACTTTTATGATATTTACATTCCCTATGCAACTTATCGCCCATCTCAACCAGAATTGTGAATCCGTCCTCTCTGGGATGTTCTTTTTATACACAGTCGTGTTAATAATTAACCAGTGGAGTTTGTAAGTTATGAGAATTTTTCTCCTCTGCAAAATCTTTGTTGTCATGTTCTTTGTTTGCTTTGTTTTTAACACTGTCAGTGAAAAGTGTTGGAAATGAGGCTGTAGAAAATGAAAACTTTGAGGTCCGAGGGTGTAAAGTATTTGAAATGCTACATGCAGCCTGCCTCCCCTCTCCCTTTCTCTTTGCTCTCTGCTTCTGTTTCCCCCTCTTTCTGCTCTACCATCTGTAATGAGCTAAGCAGTGGAGTGTAAGCAGCTTCTTAGATAATGAGGCACAACTCCCGGGGGAGTCAAGCTGGGCCCACAGCTTTAATATTCCATTGCTCCATCCTGAAAATGAAAGCAATCAGAATGGAGAGACCGAGGAGAGAAACACATTCAACTTGAGCATCAAGAGGAGAGACTCCTATCTTTGGCTGCATCTGTAGCTGCGCAGGATTTAGGAAAACAACTTGATAGTGGAAATATTAACTGGTATTGCCTAAGCGAGGGATACAAACGGCTCTGAGTCGGTCTGATTGAGCCTGTTTAAAACCATACTGCCCCGATAGCCACCCAAACCACACAGCATCAATTTTTCATTATATCTTCTTCGAAATAATGATGGTCACATTTTGCATATAACACTTAACAAATCCAGCCAAGTTCATTTAAAAAAGCCCCTAGCTGCAATGCAATCTATATATATAAATGCAATACATTATTTTATGGTAGGAGATAGCGGCTTGGCAGTCTACTTCAGCTCTGAGAGCAGAGACCTCTCTAGCATTTCTTGGAGGATATCTCCATAATAGCCTCATTATTCAACTGTGAGCCCGCAAACACTCTGGCTGAAGTAATGAGCCCCTGACTAGTTGCTGAGTATCACCTTTCTGCGAGAGGTTGCATGGAGAATGCATCCTGATTAGAAGTGTGGTTTAGCTGTTTTGTTGGAGGAATGCCGTGAAACTCACAATCTTCAGTTATGATTTTTACTTTTAATTAAAATCAACAATAGTCCGTCCAAAGAAAAAAAAAAAAATAGCCAACATCAAGAGTTTTGTGACACAGACCAAAGTATACATTTTTTAAATTCTAGCAATAATTTATTTATGTGCGAAGTTAGAAAGCCTTGACACTCGCTCAAGTACAATAAATAGTTTCACAAAAAAGCAAAAACAAAAACAAAAAAAGGAAAACAGGCCCTTATTTAACATTTTGATCATATGCATTTTGCCAAAGCAGTAGAACATTAAAGTTAAAATATTTTTATTAAGAACTGTCATCTCATTTCCACTGCATTACTTTTAAATAAGGTAACAAGTAACACTTTTTTGAGTAATGACCCCAACCCTGGCGAAGAGACATTCTTAGATTACAGATAATGATAAGTAGTAATGATAAGTGGCATCTTGCTAGTTGTGAATCAGGCACAGTTATGTCCACCATCAGCCTTGTTTCTTTTTTTCTTTTTGGATCCAGAGGTGACCATATTTACATATTTGGACAAAACAATAGAGTGCTAACTGATTGGCTAATGCCAGATAGTATCTAATCAGCTAACTCACTGCATTTAGGTAATGTTTAGGCACATGTTCAAAAAACCCCTTCAAACCAAGCATCAAAATGGGGAACTTGACTTTGAAACTGGTTGTTGGCTGGTCTGAGTATTTCAGATGCTGGTGATTTACTGGGATTTTCATATTTAACAATTTCTACAGTATACAGAGGACGGTCCAGAAAAGAGAAAATATCCAGTCAGCATAAATTCTCTGGGTGAAAATGTTTTGTTTATGCCAGAGGTCAGAGGAGAATGTCCGTACTGCTCTGAGCTGATAGGAAGGCAACCGTAACTAAAATAACTGCATCCCTGAATTACAACACAATGAACATAGAAGCATAGTTAGTTTAGCTTTAACCTCCAAAATTTAAATCCTAAACCAAAAACCCAACTGGCAAAGATAAAAGAGTGCTTATTCACTTCAAGAAACGTAGAGCCAGTATCAGTGAGTTTGCAGACAGTGGATTTGAATCCACAGCATCTGCGCTAAGACCAAGATGGCACCAGCAAGCCTTCTAATGCGATGCACAGCTATAACAGCATCACAGTTTAATTAATGATCATGGTTCTGTCTTTCGGCTTTGTCTAATCCTCAAGAGAATGTCACACTCTGTTACACTTCCCACATGACAAGAGATGCTCAAGTCATCTCACATTACATTTTTTCCCCCATTTTTATGACTAGAAGTGCCAGTAATTTGCATAATCTGCCCTCGCGTAAGCATCCATTAGCGCTCTTTCCTCTGTGTGTGTCATTTTGTGAATGCCTAGCTCTGGCTGTCTTGGAGCTGTAGAAATGTAAAATCCAGTCCCCGCTTGCCACCTGTGTCCCAGCATAGCAGTAACATAACGGATAGTACCATTGTTAAGGCCACAGGCCCACTCTATCCTTGATAGATACCCGAATACAGACTTTAGCTTGTTGTGCCCAGGGTTACTAGCATAAACCTGAGGGGATCCTAATTAGGCTGTAGTCACTCTGTTTACAAGTGCAACACAACAGCATCCCACTGGCACTCAAATACGCACATATACTGCTATCATCTACTGCATACATACTGTCGGGCACACAATTTCAGCTAATCACAGCTTCTATAACTTTAGGGGGTTTCTATTGTATTTAAAGTCACTATATGAACACAGCCCTCTCACCACATGTCTTTTATTCTACGAAAAAAAAATAACCTAATCAAAGGAGGTTCCTTGGGTAAAGGTATATGTCTGTGTATATACTGATTTGATTGTTTACAAATTTAGTTAAGATCAGTGGTTTATCCCTTCAGATAATTTCAGAGTACTCTGTGTGTTTCGACTTGAGCTCCACCACCAACCTCTTTTGCTCAAAAAAGGGATGCAAGCACTTTTCAGCTTTCAGTGTTCCTCAAGATGTTTGTATGTATAAACTTTATTTATTTAGTAAAGCTGTATTTTACTTCCTTTGATCATCAAGAAAACTCAAGAAAAAAATTCTCACAAACTCTCAGTGAAGAGCTATGATAATTTGTAAAGTAGGTCACAGGAGAAAGAAAATAGTGTAAGGTTCAGAGAAAAAAAAAAGAAAAGTATTTTTTTTTGTGTGTGTCAAATTTTTACACACACACATCTATCCATCTATATATATATATATATATATATATATATATATATATATATATATATAATATATATGTGTGTGAATATAGATGGCATTTTCTCCATGAGCTTCATGAGGTAGTCACCTGAAATGGTTTTTCAACAGTCTTGAAGGAGTTCCCAGAGATTCTGAGCTTTTACCTTCACTCTGTGGTCCATCTCATCCCAAACCATCTCATGGCATGGGTTTAGGTCAGGTGACTGTGGAGGCCAGGCCATCTGGCACAGCACTCCATCACTCGTCTTCTTGGTCAAATAGCCCTTACACAGCCTGGAGCTGTGTTTGGGGTCATTTTCTTGTTGAAACCGTGTTGGTTCAGTGTGCCTTCAAATTTGAATAAATCCCCATCAGTGTCACCAGCAAAGCACCACCACACCATCACACCTCCTCCTCCTCCATGCTTCACAGTGGGAACCATGCATTTAGAGACCATCTGTTCACCTTTTCTGCGTCGCACAAAGACACGGTGGGTGGAACCAAAGATCTCAAATTTGCACTCACCAAAGCACAGATTTCCACTGGTCTAATGTCCAGTCCTTGTGTTTCTTGGCCCAGTAAAATCTTTTCTGCTTGTTGGTTTTCCTTGGTAATGGTTTCTTAGCAGGTAATTGACTGTTGGTCTTCCTTTCCCAGGGTGGTCCTCATGTGAGCCAGTTTCATTGTAACGCTTGATGACTGCACTTGGGGACAAGTTTTAAGTTTTAGTAATTTTTCAGACTGACTGACCTTCAGTTCTTAAAGTAATGATGGACTATCATTTCTCTCTACTTAGCTGATTGGTTCTTGCCATAATATGAATTCTAACAGTTGTCAAATACAGCTGTCAGCTGTGTACCAACCTGACTTCTGCACAACACAACTGATGGTCCCAGCCCCATTAAGAATGCAAGAGATTTGACATCTGAACCCTGACAAGACACACCTGTGAAGTGAAAACCATTTCAGGTGACTACATCATGAAGCTCATTAAGAAAGGCCAAGGGTTTGTAGCACTGTCAACAAAACAACTACTACTTTGAGGAATCTAAAATATATCATTATATTATATATTATAATATATATTTAGAGTTATTTATAAAAATTTTCTTTGCTACATAATTCCACATATTTTGCTTCATATATGTGATGTCTTGAGTGAGAATCTACAATGTAGGAAGTAGTGAAAATAAAGAAAAGCCATTAAATGAGAAGCTGTGTCCAATCTTTTGACTGGTAGTATGCAAGTAAATAACTGTAATGCATTAAAGCATTTAAAGCATTAAAAATATCAATTTGATTAAAGAGCTCGTGCATACTAGTGGTATAAACCTTACATTGGATGGTGATGTCATAGATTTGTTAAGCAAGAGTCTTGTCAGAGTTCTTTTTGTATAAAATCTGAACTTAATTTGCATTTGTTGGTTGCAAAAACAATCACGTTTTCGTTTTCTTTGCCCTGTTTCATCCCACTGTTCTCCTTGCTAATGCTGTCTCAGTGACACTGCTGTGGGCAGTGCAATCATGATGCATGATACACACACCTGAGGCATCTTAATGTTTTGACACAGTTTGTTCTTCTCCTTATTATGCATCTCCTCCTTCATTTTTGCCCTTAACTTTCACCACGTTTCAGGCCTTTGAGAAAAGCAAGTGGAAAAACACCCTACTGTACACCACACACTACTACCAGATTTTATGCTTTTGTACCCATTACCATAGTCTTTGTGCACAGCTTGCTAAATTAGCATCTTCGAAAGTTCTTGCAAACCTGGTAAAAAACACTAAATATGCATAACAATGCAAATCATGCTTTGTTTAAATCCATATAAATAGGAGTAGTGGTAGAATGCAGCATTGTGTACTCGAGTATTGAAGTACCCTTTAAGGCAGGGGTGCCTAATCCCATTCCTCGAGAGCTACTGTCCTGCACCTTTTAGATGCATCCCTACTCCAACAAGGCTGAATCAAATGGTTGGATTACCTCTTCAGCATGCCATGAAGTTTGGCAAAGGCCTGTTAACAAGCCATTCATTTGATTCAGGTGTGTCGGAACAAGGATGCATCTAAAAGTGGCAGGACAGTAGCTCTCGAGGAATGGGATTGGGCACCCCTGCTTTAAGGATTGTGATGTCATGCTGCCTTACATGCCTACTTTTCCCTACCGTATGAGTTCCATTCTGTCTATTTTAAACCATTAGTTGTGGATTTCCAGAATAATAACCTACTAATGTATAATGCTGTATTATTATAGATAAAGGACTATACACAGTAATGAATCAACACAACTATCAACATAACAAAATGTGTATGATTCTGCAGAGTAGCCACTTTTACTTTAGGTACTTTGATGCTATAACTTTCGTCCTATGACTTATGTAGGTATGTAGGATGAGGACTTTTACTTAAGAGTCTAAATATGTGCTTTGCTACTTTGCAAAACAATTATTCAGTACAAAATAAATTTTCAGGTTTTTGTGACTTGGCAGTTTTTATGTTATACCACCTGTGTTGGAGGACAGGGCTGCACATAAGCCTGAACATCATACTCAGTACCGTATTTTTCGGACCATAAGGCGCACCGGATTATAAGGCGCACTGTCGATGAACGGGTCTTTTTTCATACATAAGGCACACCGGATTATAAGGCGCATTAAGCGAAACAAAACAGTCAGATAAGTAAAACTTTAATCAACTCATTCTTCTTGCTTCCTCCACTTCCGTACCATTGATTCATTAATGTTGAATTCTCTGCAGCTGCTCTATTCCCATGTTGTTGCAGTATATTAATGACTAACCTGGTATTGTTGATGGATTATCTCAGTTGTTCTCCTGACTGAAGTTTGGTCCGTTTACAGGATCCTGCCATGCGATTGCATTTGTCCCTAACCATCGGGAAACCTCACGTTAACTTTTATCGAGTGGAAAAAAGTTAGCGTTCATCCTCCAGCTTCATTGTGTTTATGTTATGCTAACATAGCTGTGTCACTAGC
>VUQG01042564.1:0-13313 GCA_015106755.1 Etia nguti
TAAAGTCAGAATTCTGACTTTTTTCTCAGAATTCTGACTTAAAACTCAGAATTCTGACTTAAAACTCAGAATTCTTTTTTTTTTTTTCCAGTGGCCCTAATCCTCTTCCGTACCGAATAAATCATCACAGTTTTTACTATAATACAGGATGGATACTTTAGTTATCAAACTTGAGGCAAAGGCATGTTGACCAGGATTTTCCAAAGTAAAATTAAAGAACTGTTTTTAGCAAATAAGAGGAGAAATGTGCACGTTTTTTTTCAGTGTCTTTTTTCAGTCTTTTCACCACATAAAGGCAGTACTACTAAAGAAGGGCAGCTATAAAGTCAGTGAAGTTTTTTTTAAAGTAACAGGTAGTTTTTAATGCAATGTTTCAATCAGCTTATACTGAGATATCTCAGAGATTAATTGTGCAGCTAAACTACTTTACACTGACAGAAATGGCAGTTTCACTGGTCCGGCCCACCTAAGATCAAAGTGGCATGAACGTGGCCCATGATGCGTTTCACATCCATGGTTTAAACCAGTGGTTCTTAACCTGGGTTCGATCGAACCCTAGGGGTTTGGTGAGTCGGTCTCAGGGGTTTGGCAGAGCCTCCACCGTGACATGCACGGCTCATTTTGTGCACCAGTAAAAAACATATCTATGTCTTGAATTTGAAAAAAATCATATTTTATTTTTCACTAAAGAAGGGTTCAGTGAATGCACATATGAAACTGGTGGGGTTCGGTACCTCCAACAAGGTTAAGAACCACTGGTTTAAAAGGTATACTGTTAGAGCAGGGGATGGAAATCAGCCAGCTCCTGAAACCTCTGTTTACATCTTGTTGAATTCAGTTGTGTGACTCCACAAAGAGCAGTAAACCTCAGAGCAGAAGCAGGTCAGCTCATCGCAGCCTGTACACTAAGAAAACACACTGGAGCTTACAATAGAAATGAATGTGAGTTGTGATCGTTTTCACCTTGCTGAGCTACTAAAACAGATCTTAGGATTCTGCCACCTGCCAACTGTCACTTTAACCCCTGAGTATACACATTTTGCTGTTAAGCTGTAGAGGTAAATTCACCTTCTAAACATTTCTTTTTGTGTCAAGACATAGTGTTCAGTGGAGTGTCTTGTATAATTCTGTCAAGATTTGCACAATGTAGTAATTTTTATTATTTGTTAATGTGGTTTCCAAGTTGTTTATGCCACCCATTCCTAATTCCCTAAAGTGGTGGCAGAAAATTCAGATACAGATTCTCAGAAAAAAGAGAATGAGCCAAATGTGGTGTTTATGTGGGGTCCACAAACTGCTAAATCCAGGCAGATTTTCCATTTGGCAAGTAAATCTTGGAAGGCCCCACTGGAAGGTGCATCCATCAAAATAGGCATGTAATAAAAAACAATGCAGAGAGTCTCTACTGTGTCTTGGTGTCATAATTTTTTTTTTTTGCACTCCTGTCCTTTGCACTCTATGTTAGAGTTGAGACATAACAGGCTCATTATTCTTTTTCTCAACACTCATTGCTTTTTAGCCTTTTTTTTCTTTTCCCTTCTTTGTCAGTTTGTGTTTACCTGCCTATGTTCCCTGGCTGTATCGCCTCACTTCTGTGTCTTCTCTACCCTGTTTTTGTTTCCCTTTTTGCTTGATTATTACTTGGCCTTACCTACTTTTTCTGGATCTCCAGCTAATCTTTGTTTGCCTACCTTTATTTTCACCACAGTGTAAGTTTTATTAAAAATAGTTTTATTCATTTGCCTGCCCACTTCTGTGTCTAAATTTGAACTGAACGCTCCATTACAAAACAGACAGTAGATGACTCGCCTGTAGTCAAGTGGCAGCATTTATTGAGGTGCTCCAACAAATCTCTGCTTATTGATGGTACAAGTTGTACATATACACAAAGAAGAGGCCTAGCACTGCCAGTGTGTGATAAATGTGTGTGCTTGAATGACAAGCACTGTCAACAGAGGCACGAGATAACACTCTCATTTCCTCCTTGTACATTAAGACACATTACTTATAAAAGGGGAATGGTTGTCCACTATGGTCACTACATATGAGAGACGAAAAGAGGACAGTGGACATGAAATGGAAAGAAGAAGAATGACACAGGTTAGATAAAGGTCGTATTTTCCCATGAATAGGGAACATATTTTTGGTCATTCCATGAATGCCATCAGTTCATTAACTGACAAATTCCAGTCCTGCTCTGCTCTGCGGGCTTGATGGACCGTACACTGCCTGATGGGGAGTAAATAAATAAATAGAGAATGGTAAATTTACATGAACCTCACTCTAAATGGGGTTATATAAATATCATATGTACTATGGCAATTAAAAACATTAGCAGACTCTGTGGGTCCAGCTTGCGCAGTGAAGCACGAGCGATTTGCTACTGCACTGGGCATTCCAATGTCCTCCTCTATCCACACAGTGCCGTCTTTTGCCGTGTGGTAAAAGAACTGAACTGAGGGACGGAATTTATTTTTTATGTTTTTTGGTTTTTAATTTTTGCTATTTTTACATGAACAGGCAGAGGAGAGAACATGGAAAGCTGGAGAGATCACACATGTCACTCATGTCATTGTATTAACAACTTTTCATTCTGGTTTCACACAATTTTTTTATAAATAAAACAGACTTGTGTTTCCATATATTGTGAATGTGTGTCTTTCATATTTGCAGATCAGTCGATGTGTGGGATATTTTGTATAGATACGGCAGGCATTTCTGAAGGTTGTAACACAGATTTTTCTCCTGCCTTGGATCTGAGCTACTCTGAGTGGACAAATGCAAATGTGCCAGGCCTCAAAGATAATGGGTAGTTTACACAACAAAAGCAGGGGAGAATCGAGCTGACGACCTGTGAAAATCTCAGCAGGGGTGAATAACACCTTGGGACTTGCGCCAGAAAATAAAAAAGTCAGTAATTCTCGTAGGTTTTAGGTTCAGGGGATTTACGCAAATTTGCGCAGGGTTAGTAAATCTAGTGTTAACCACAGGAATTATCAGTGAAGTGAAGATTGCCGTCAGTCATAGCAGCTGATGTCCTTAAAGGATAGTCCCAGCTAACTAACGTAAAAGATAAAGTTAAAGAAAAAAAAATGTCCCTGTGTATTCTCAGAAATGGAAATAAGATTTTATGTCTCCCAGGACACACCACATTTATGTTTCTTTGTAGTCTAAAAACACAAATTGAGCTTCCAAAAAACCAATAAACAGTGCTCTTTGTAATGACAGGCATCAACAACTCTGTTACAATTCTGCCTATTTTCATGTTTGATTAAGCTTGTTTTTTGATGTTAGAGGGCATGCAAAAATACTACAATTATCTGACTAATAGGAAAAAAGGAATTATCTCCTTATGAATGCGAGAGCTGGTGACGTCTCAAAATAATTCGATTTACATGACTGGCACAGTGATTTTGTACTTAGTTTGATTATTCAGCGAGACTTATGGAAATTTTTTGTTGTTATAAAAAAACAGAATGATATGTTTTCAGAAACCTGCCTTCTTTCAGTGAGAATAATACAAAGTGAAATAGCTGCTCTCTTGATTAGGAATGATGATACACATATATTACAACTTTAAAATTTCCTGATGACCTATTCAGTGCATGGTATCTAGAAGATGTGTTTGTATCATGTTCAAATAACTCCTCCAAGATTTATTAAAGATGTTTATTTTATGAGAATAAATATTTGTCCATGTTCAATAGATGTGGGGGATAGTCATCTAAAAGATAAGAAAGTACAGAATTCACCTTTGTAAAGAATTCTGATGTAGCTGATCGAGCAAGTGGTTGACACTCATTATCAACATTCATACAGTCATACATCAAGTGGTATGAGTGTTGAAAAAAAGTAAAGCTGTGATGTGCTCCACATTGTTTGATTAAATACTGATTGCTATTATCAATGAATGTGTATTCTCAATTGCTGTTGTCAGTTTAGTCTTTTTAGTTTCGTAGTGAAGTTCTAAAGTCAACAACAGTAAATACAAAAAATGTTCAACTTTAAAACATACTGGGAGTCAATGTAAGAAAGCTGCGAGTGGACTGTGCGTGTGTTTGCAAAAGGGAGGAGCGTCTAGCTCATAAAAGGGTAACAGGAAAGGGAAGGGGAAGTGGAAATTATAGACAGTGAAGCTAACTGTCAATACTGCCACACACTTTATCTCATTGATCATTTTTATAATTTCATTGTAAATATGGTAAAAATCAGTGGATATGCTTTCATTCTTTCTGGTGAGTTGACTTTTTTTTTGCTTTTTTTCCTAGTATTTGCACCTAGACGATAAGCAGATGCATAAACGTGGTAGCTGTCAAGTAATGTTTGTAAATATTAAAATAAAATTCATATCGCTATCGATAGAAATGTTAATATTTGAATGTATGCATACACTGAAAACTTTTTTTTTATTTCTGCTTGTAGCTCTCAATATCGTGGAGATAATGACACTCAGTGTACAAGGTGAAATTGGTGAAAATGTGTCATTCAAATGCTCAGACTGGAATGTTTGGTTCAGTGTAAACACTAATAATAAGTACCTTTGTGAAAGTCCATGCTCAAATAAAAAACACACAATCATCACTGCAGCGCCTGGAGAGACTAAATTTAGCAACAGAATAAAGCTAACTAACATGGGGAAGGATTTATTAGTGACTTTCAATAATCTTAAATTGGTAGACTCAAAAGGATATTACTGTGGAGTCGAGAGATTCACCACTGATCCGCTTATAGAGGTCAATCTAAAAGTTGTACATGGTGAGTTGTTTTTCTTTCTTTTATTTTAAGAATTAAACAAAACAAATCCTTTTGTTCAAATCAGAAGGAACTTAAAATCTTAATTTGTTTATAAATGTATGCTGCATTTGTAGTTCCAGGTCCCAAAAAACCTGCTAAGACAGTCACTGCTGGGTCAGTGTCCTTTGCTGCTTTAAACAGAACCACTTTGCCTTCAAGCCATTATTCAAGCCTTCAAGATATTATTACTAATTCATCTGTCCTATCCTATATAAAACCAACTGCACCATCCATTCAAATAGATGGTAAGAACACACATGAACTAAATCAGTGGTTTACACGTTTTCTTCATGTTGTATTCTGTGCGTGCATGTTATCATGTTCAGTCAAATTTTGATGTTTGCTTTTTTCTTCAGTTTTCAGTAGTTTCAGATGTGAGTTCATCAGAGAAATAAATTATTGAAAATGTGATTATATAAATTTCTAAATGATAGCATTGTAAAGAATGTGCTTAATATTATGAAATGTGATAAAGATTTTGATTTGAATATCTTCATTTTTTTTCTTTTGGCCAGGGATTGTGCCGTATTTAATTTTAGGTATCATTGCCATAACACTGATGATAGTATTGATGATCATGGTGAAGCTTATGCAAACTTTTAAAAGAAAAGTGGGTAAGGTCACACACACCACCACAGACATTGTGCATGTAAAATGTGGTACAGCGTCCATGACACATTTCCTGTTGTACGTTTGTAGAAATTGTGTCTCCACAGGAAGATGCACATGTGGTAAGTTGGTTTGCTTTTTGTTTTCTTTAGATGTCTTGGTGTTCTTTAGATGTCTGGGGGTGGAGGTGGCAGGTTGGTGTGTGTGTTTGCGTGCATATTATTTAGTTAATAGTTTTGTTATTCCACCAGAAACGTATATTGAGGTGAGATGTCCCTTGTCTCTGTTTTTGATGTTTTGAGGGCTTAATTCACAAATTAAAATATTAATAGCTAAAATCTTATAATGCCATCTTCAGTAACAAGATGACACCAGCTGTGTTTAATAAAGATGGCAGTGATTTTTATGTCAATGCTTTTAGCATGGTGATAGCATTTTTATGTTTTACTACTTTTTTTTTCTCTTTTCACTCTTTAAAACTTTAAGGATTTTCAATATGATGGAACTGGACCTGAAGACCATCAGACTGTGAGACCACCGGTAGCTGTCGTGAGTGCAAGCCTCAGTAGAGTGAACGCTGATGTTGACTCTGAAAGTCCCTATGCAAATTATCTCCAAGACAGTCAATCAGCAGTCTTAAATGATTCATTGTACTCTGTTGCGCAACTACCCGAACATAAAACTGAACACAATGAACAATCTTCAACAAAGCAATGCAAAATCAGTGATATAGAATCAAGCCGTTCTATATATTCCCTTGTTTACCTACCACGGGCAACCTGAACCTGACAACTGTGACAGAAAATAATTAAAAGGGAATGCTGTTAATATTTAATTTTTCTTTTCTTTTATCTTATAGCAGTGTATTGTGTAATGCATGTATGTATGCAAATAAATTATTTAATTGAAGCCTCTAAATGTAAGTCCAAGTCTATTCCAAATGATCAAAATAAGGATTGGAAGAAGGATTGCAATCGAAATAACCCTGCAAGCACATAGATGTTCTGTACACAGAGCATCAAGCATGTGCTTTATCCTCTGGTACTGATAAGCATTTTCATACTTTCCATCATTATAGTGTAAATGAATGTTAATTTCAGAAACACAAGCAGAACAAGAAAAAGAGAACAAAATAAGGAAGGTGAGCAAGAAAGATCACTTTTAATTCAAATTCAGGTCTCAAAGATGTGTAAAATAAATATTTACCAGCACAATACTAAAACAAATATCCTGCACAGTGCATTAAACATCACATAGTTTGTTAGTGAGTAGACTGAACAGCACAAAATCAGAGCACAGGACCTGGCATTAACTTTTTAACTTATAAGAGTTAAAGTAATCATTCACTTGTTCTAGAAAATTAGATTTTTTTTTTTGGTAAAAATACACCATACCTAAATATTCAACTCAGTTCAACTCAATTCGATTTTTATAGTGCCAGCACACAACAGTCAACTTAAAGGACTTTATATTGCTAGTTAAAGACTCTACAGTATTACAGAGAATCAGATGATAAGCAAGTACTTTGGCACAGCAGGAAGAACGAACCCCCTTTGAACAGGAAGAGACCACTAGCAGGACCAGGGTCAGGGAGATTTGGCTATAAATAAAAGCAGGAATATCAAACGTATTTTATATCAAGGGCAACATACAGCCCACTTTGATGCTAAGTGGGCCGCACCCCGTGAAACGCCCCTTTCTGTCAGTGTAAAGACATTTGATTACACATTAAATGCCTGAATATAAGAAAAAGAAGTTTAGTTCCAAAAGTACGTGTGTCAGCATGAGTGTTTGGGCTTAAACTGTAAGAAATAAATATGTAAAATTAGAGAATATCTGTTAGCTCAAAATTGAACCCACTGAAAATGTCCTTTTATTGTGGACTCATTATTAAAAAGAAAAAAAAGGCAGAAAACGTTCATTATAATCAATAGGAAATGTTGTATTATTTAGTTACTGTGGTGTAGTATGGGCACAGGCCTTAGGTTTGACACCTCTGAATGAAAGTGATAGTTTTTTGTATTTATAAAGTGAAATTATACAGTAGACTTATGTTACCAAACATAAATATTACAATTGTTTTAACAGTGTAACTTTGACAGCTGAGTCTTCCTAATAAATTTGAAATCTGAGTTTTTTACTGGATTGTGATGTGTAATTTTCTCCACTGATTCTATATTTTTGGTGAAAGACTGAAGTGAAATTCATATTGAAATTCTTGCAGAAAGATGTCCATATTATTTTTATCTGTCCAACAGCACAAGATAGATCCAGTCAGAGGTTTTAAATTTGCATGAAGACTGCACCCTTGACCCTGGTTCTGCCAGTGGTTTCTACCTGTTAATGGGAGTTTTTCCTTCCCACTCTTGCCAAAATGCTTGCTCATGTGTGTACGTCTGATAGTTGGGATTTCTCTGTGTTAATGTAGGGTCTTTACATTACAATATTAAGTGCCTTGAGGCAACTGTTTTTGTGATGTGGCGCTATATGAATAAAACTGAATTGAATTGGGGGTAGCCCTTCGCAGCAGCTCCCTTGATTTTTAAAAATTATGTTATCACCTGTTAAAGTTTACTTATCTTGCGCATTGTGATTTATGTGAAGTTTAATTGGTCGTTTTTGTTCTGCAAGTGTTGTAAAGTCAAATTTTACAAATGTACTAGTTTTCTACACATTACACTGCAATCCTGGAGGAGCCGCGGAGGAAATGATGGGTTTTCAGCACTGGCGCTGATCCACCTGCCATCATGGAGACGGTAAGGTGTTATATGGGCAATATTGTGGGTGAGCTTGGTGAGCTGCTTAAGACCAATGGGAGCACAGTGAAAGGATTAAGTTCATGGAGCATTGCAGTGAGACATGACAATACTCACACTTCCTGGACCACAATGTGACCATAACTGGCTTCAAAACTTTTCAAGGGACAGCGACCTTAATCTGAGCTGTAGGAAGAAATGTGGATTACACTAGTTGGGAAAGTTGTGTAAACCTGGAAATGTAACTGCGAAGTAACATTTTTGTGGCTTCAGTACTGAACTGCTGTTGGAATGCACTCATATTATTCACAGAGAGAATTCATCATTTCTGTTTCGGTCTGAATGTGATTTGAATCAACAATATGTGCATTCCTCCATTAACTGATGCAACAGTCGCTCTAATGTGGCTGTGGTGAATGGCTGTAGATAATTAATGGATCCAGACTGCCCAATGCACCACTTACTGAACATGCAGCTGAACATTTCCTCTGACATCACAACACATACAAAAAATATTTACCATCTCTTATCATAATACCTGCATTCATTTTATATTTAAGCTCCTATTGTAATATTTTTAGATTTTAAGTGTTTTATTGAATATTGAAGATGACATTAAATCCCTCTTTTGACATTTTCCTCTTTTATAACATTGAGTTCATTCTTTAGAGTAATATTTTACCTTAGTGAAGCTATTTTGGTCTGCGATGTCATATTTTTTGTCATGGTCATGGGTCCAGATTTTTTAGTTTTCTTGGACTTTGAATTCCTGTTTATTATTTGAAGTTTACTGGTTTCTTCTGGGTTCTTATATTTGACTTGAGTTCTTTAGTTAACTTATGTTCTTGAGAAACAAAAGTGTGGAAAAAAGTAGGAAGAACCTGCTTGTTCTTTGTTCCACTTCTTGCTTATGTTTAATTAGTATACTGGTTAGGGTTTATTTTGTATTATCATTTGTGTTACTTTCATAGCCTTTCTTTTTGTGTCATTCTATGTCATTTAAATGTGTTAGGGTCTTAAAAGTGTTAGAGTTGTAGCTGTTTGATTAGTTTCTCCTGTTTTTGCCAGCTGCTTCCACTCTCCTCATTAACCTTCAGTGTGTCCAAGTACAAATAATCATCTTTTAATTAGTCCTTTGTTACATTGTGCTGTTTTCTGCATGTTTGTCTGTTTTGTGTATCTGTTTTGTGTGTTCCCTGTGTGTTTATTTGGTTTTGTTTCTCCGGACTTTAAAAAATAATCTATTATTTTATGTATTTATTTATTCATCTGTTTATATATTTATTGCAACAGCCTAAAAATAGACGTCCGCTATCATTTAACTCTCAGCACCTTAGCATTTGAGTCCTTGCCTCCACACACTTCAGGAAAATATGAGAACATGAGAAAGGTTTCAGCAAGTAATAAATGATTTGGTAATGAAACAATGTGCTCACTTAGAGTAATAAACAGCCAAGTGTTTTGGATGTTTTGTGAATTTCTGTTGTATTTCTTCTGCCAGTATGTTTTGTTTTTTTTGGTTTTTTTACTCTTGCTAGATTCATTCACACACACAGAGGCAGCAGAAGTCACCTTGGCAGCGGGTATGCCCTCCAGTAGCTGATCTTGTCAGACTCAAAGTGAGAGCAGCTTGATGTTGTTGTTATTGTTGTTGTGTACATCACCCACCAGGGAAAGAGTACGTTGGCCTGGGATGTTCACTCTGTTATCAGTGACAGTCAATGACACTGCTACTAAGTGAAAAGGATTAGCCATCTGTTTCTCTCTCTGTCTTTCTTTCACTCTCAGTCACTTCCAACCATACGCTATACTGGTTTTGTTCAAAGAAAGGTGCAAGGAAATGTAAGGTAGATTCATGAAGTAGGTGAGATGAAAATCGCCTGAGGGTATACACTGCTCAATAAAATTAACAGAACGCTCAATCATCACAGTGAAACACCAAGTCAGTTAAACTTCATGGATATCAATTAGTCCAGCTTGAAAGCATAAACCATTATGAATCTGTTTCACCTGCATGGAAATGAAAGTGGCAACAGGTCACTGGAAAAGCAACAACAACACAACCCCCAAAAAGGAATTACAGGTGATAGCCACAGACCATTGGCCTCTCCTTTTCTCTCCTGACCTTTTTGTTCTATAGTTTTGCTATTTGCTAGTGTTCTTCTCACTTCTGCTGCATGAGACATTACCTGCAGCTACTCAGGTTTACCCAGGGAGTCCAAATGCTTCAAGATACCATTGCCACATGTGCCATTTGTAAGGTTTACTGTGTCTCCCAGTGCAGTCTCAAGAGTGTGGAGTAGATACCAGAAGATGTGTTGTTACATTTAATAGCAATTTACAACAAAAAAGCAAATAGATATTTTTGATTTTAAAAACATGACTGGTTGTTAAACTATGAAGGATAGCCTTGGGTATAATGGTTATTAAAATATATTTATTCATTTTTCAAATATTCATTCATCTTCTTTGCCAAATTAATAGTTTGGACTGTTCACATAAGTTTCTTTTTTTCTCTCCAATTGGTGTGCCCCCCCAGTAGTCTTGCAAAATTATACTCTTTCTTACTCATCTGCAGAAATATTTTGAAGGACTTCAGCTAAATTTTATTAGTCCTTTATTTATCAAGGTAAAAAATCTCATTCAGATAAAAAATCTAATTTCCAAGAGAGACCTGGCATCATGGGAGCAAAAGTCAAAAATACAAGTACCACATAAGTACATTTAAAACATAACATTTAAAACAAATACAATATCCCGTACAAACATGTGAAAAATATACAATAACACATCAATTAAGAGCGACATTAAAAAAAATCACATTGAGTAAAAGAGTTAATCTCTCATTCCTTTAAGATGGACTTGAACTCCCCCAAGGTAACCAATTCTGATCATTTCAGTTCCTTCTGCAGATTATTCCAAGAAACAGGGGTAGCGTATTTAAGAGCCATTTTTCCTCATTCTGTTATTTATTTACAACAACACATGCTGGTTACATTTTACATTATATACATTTGTGAGTATGGTGGTCATTTCACATGAACCATGAGATCAAGTAGCTAATAAACACCTTTCCAATCTGTGTTCTAAAATCAGATTAACCCAATAACAAGCATACCTAAAATCCTTTAAGCTCACAATTACTGTTTGACTGCCCAGAGTTGAACTTGTGATGTTGCATGTACAAAATTATTTGATCCAATTAAGTTAATTTACTTCCCTGAACTCTGAAGCTCCAGTAGCCATTTATACATCTTACGCAAGGAGGGGTTTTTTTGGCTCATGACAACGCTCCCGAAATCGTTTTGTAAAGTTCAAACCCTCTTACAAGCAGCTATCAAAGCCTAAATATGGCTCCCTGCCTCCAGTCCAGCTGAGGCCATGCAGATACTCTCTGATCAGGATCCTGCTCTTTAAACTCAATTTAATTTCACTAAAGCGATTGTTACTCAGTGTGCAGTATGTCATCTGTCTAGAGCAGTAACAAGGGCAACTTTAAAGTTTGAAGTTTCACATGTCTGTCTCTGACTCATTGCAGTGACATAAAATTAGCTACTTGATCTCTTGGTTCATGTGAAATGACCCCACATATTTCTGTTTTGCATTAACACTAGTATTTTATTGAAACAGAACATAACTAAACTTAACTTAATGTGATGAGATGAGAATCCCAACACATTTTGTTCTCCATTACACTGTACAGTGAGCAGAGCACGCTCCAGTATTTCAGGTTGTTAGTAACATTTCTACTAAAAACTCCTTTCTTTTCTCAGCAGTGCACACACAGAGCAACTTCTGTGTTTCTTTTTTCACTTTATTTGATAGATGTCATTTCATAACAAACTGATGATGCTGTTTGTCTATTAAAATGCAGCGATTATGGTGTGACGTGTTGGATTAATGCAGTGGTTTTCAAAGTGGGTGGGCAGAGTTCTGACAAGTGGGGCGCAAGTTAACTGGCAGAAAAGTCATGCGGAACTAATGTTTAACATCAGAATCACTTTTATGGTGGAACAGAGAAACTCGCAGAAGTTACGTTAATAGTATGCGCATCCGCTGAAAAGCTGCAACATGTGTAAGTCGACAGCTGCAATAAAGAAGTGTACTGAAAAGTGCGAACATGTGGTCGGGTCTGTCGTGCATCGTTTACAGTGGTGCCGAAATCCAGGATTGTGGCACGAGAGACCGAACCACATGTTTTCACTTTTCAGTACACTTCTTTATTGCGGCTGTCGACTTACACACGCGGCTGCAGCTTATCACTCATTTGACCCATACAGTACTTGTCATAGCTGAAACAGTTCTGTGGCCAGAAGAAAGTCCAGAGCATGGAACACTCTGACTTGATTTGAGAAATGCGAAAGGTTGAGGAGATTCAAAAAGATTTAGAGGGCTTTAAGTAAACAGAGGACGGGTTGATAATTTTCTAAATGACATAATGGCCAATAAAGTGAGGGAAGAGTTTTCGAGAATAAAGCAGAACCCTAATTGAAAACACACTTTCTGACCTGGTAGGTATTGCAGGGCCAGGATTCTCCTGCATTTAGTACATTTTTCTTGTTTATTTTGTTAACAGTACCACCTTAGCCTCCATCCTAAGCTTAATAAAGCAAGAGAGATGATGTTCAGCAGATGAGACTGCTATTTCCGCCTCCTGGGAAGGAAATATTCCTTAATATTCTATTAGAACGATTAGAGCATGCTCTAGGTATTACAGGTACTGTGCTGCAGTGGTTTGTATCATATCTATCTAATAGACTCCAATTTATTCATGTAAATGGAGAGTCTTCGTCATACACTGAGGTTAATTATGGAGTTCCACAGGGTTCAGTGCTAGGACCAATTCTGTTTACATTATACATGCGTCCCTTAGGCAGTATCATCAGAAGACATAGCATACATTTTCACTGCTATGCAGATGACACACAACTTTATCTATCCATGAAACCAGATAACACACACCAATTACTTAAACTGCAGGAATGTCTTAAAGACATAAAGACCTGGATAACCTCTAATTTTCTGCTTCTTAATTCAGATAAAACTGAGGTTTTTGTTCTTGGCCCTGAAAATCTTAGAAATATGGTATCTAACCAGATTCTTACTCTGGATGGCATTACCTTGGCCTCCAGTAACACTGTGAGGAACCTTGGA
>VUQG01042566.1:0-22206 GCA_015106755.1 Etia nguti
GGAAGAAATTCAACAAATGAACCCTGACAGGTACACCTGTGAAGTGAAAACCATTTCAGGTGACTACATCATGAAGCTCATTAAGAGAAGGCCAAGGGTTTGCAGCGCTGTCAACAAAGCAAAGGGTGGTACTTTCAGGAATCTAAAATATAAGACATATTTAGAGTTATTTATCCATTTTTAATAAAGAAAAATCATTAAATCCAAAAATGTGTCCAGTGATTGGAGTCAGTTCGACAGTAAGGTCGCTAGGCAAGACCCCACATGCTAACCAAGTCTACCTGGGACATAAGCGAGAGACATAAAAATGAAGGCATACCGGCTCGGACGTCGCCAAGATTAACAAGCTCTGCGTCAGGTGTTGATGAACCAGGACACCATGATGAGAAATGGGCTACTGGAACAAGATGGCATAAGTGGGCAAGAGATGAAAATAGGGCACTGTTGGAATGCTACTATGCAAGTAATCCCAGTGGAAGAGGTTACATGAATAGGATAAGGGATCCAGATTGATGGCGAAACAACTAGTAGCTCACCTCCTCTACATGGATGGCATCAAGCTGTATGCCACTGATCCACACCACCAGGATATACAGCAACAACACTGGAATGTCATTTGGATTAGAGAGGTGTAGTCGGATGGTAAGGAAGGGAAGGTAGTCAGAACTGAGGGGATTGAACTACCAGAAGGCAACATTGCAGACATAGAGGACAGCTACAAGTACCTGGGAATCCCACAGGCAAATGGGAACCATGAAGAAGCCGCTAGGAAAGCTGCAACTACCAAGTACCTGCTGAGGGTCAGGCAAGTCCTGAGGAGTCAGCTGAACGGTAAGAACAAGATCCGGGCTATCAAGACCTACGCCCTGCCCGTGATCAGGTACCCAGCTGGGATAATAAGCTGGCCAAAAGAGGGGATAGAAGCCACTGACATCACAACGAGGAAGCTCCTGACCCCAAGTCTAGCACCCTGAGACTGTATGCTAAGCGGAAGGAAGGAGGCCGGGGACTAGTGAGTGTCAGTACCACGGTCCAGGATGAGGCAACGAAGACAACGATGGGATCCAGATTTATATTTAACATGGAGGAGTTCGTATGACCAAGACATTTTGTTTTGTCCCCTGAGCAATAGGTGGAACTTCAAGTTCTCATAGAAAGAACTTCTAGCTCCTTGTTGATATCACTGTTGTTGTTGGTTCTTAACTCAGAACAGTAACATTTAAAAAAACAAAAACAATTTCCCTTAAAATTTTTGGTACTTTAGATGTAACGCATCAGATGATGAAAAAAACAAGCCTCTGCATTTATGAGTTAAAAAAGAATATTACATGTTGAAAGTTTCAAAACACTTTTAAGAAACTAACAAATTAGCATACTACTTCAGATGAACAATTCAAGGAAACTTTTCAGCCAGACTAAAGAAAAAGATGAGATTGTTGGAAGTGTCTGCAAACGTGATTACAAGAAATTGCTTTTTTTCATGCAGAGTATGGCAACAACACTGTTTAAAGCCCTCTATGATGAATAAAAACTGATTACAGCAGGATTTTTCACATACCAAACCTTATAGCAAATGCCCCAAAGTGCATGTATCTTTGGAATGTACTGTATTTTCTATTTGTACAAACTTACCAACTGCCTCTGATAGTCCATAGACACGCTGGCCATAGGCATCTGTCTTGTCCCAGATAAATGTGTATGATAGATTTGGTTGGGCAGGGAACCATTTCTGAAAAAGGCGGCCCACCACTGCCACCATCAGGTGAACCTGGATTGACAGGAAGAGGTTAACTTCATTGATACTGATTAATTCACAGAAAATAGTAATGGTAGGCATTTGTTTTAGGTGCAACTTCAAATCCTGGGAAATATTACTTATCACACCTTCATCAAATTGAAAGGTATTGATGTCTGTGTCATGGTGACTTTCAGGACTGGTTTATATCCTGCTGCTCTGGAGCTAAGGTAGATCAAGTTTAAATCACTGCCAGGTATTGAGGTCTGTTCTTGTAGAACCTATAGAAGGAAACAAAACAGACCCGACAAATCAGTACCCAGTATGTCACGGTTCCAAATTACATCCTAGGCATCACTTTCACTGGTAATACACTGCTAAATATCACAGTTTAATTTGGCCACTAGTACTGTATGTATTGTGAATGTTCACAACAAAGAGAAAAACAAGCATTGCACCCAAGACAGGTCAGGGTTTTAAAAACTCTGATTCAAACTATTTTCCAACTCTAAGTGGTCTACAGTACTGGACAAGCTAGCTTTATTTTTATTTAAATATGTGAATGACCAAAAATGTGTGTACTACTGCAACTGTAAATGAAATGCTATTCAATTTACCTAGAACTATAAAAAATATAAATAAATAAAGCTTTAATAAGGTGGATCGCCAAAGGTGGATCTCACACACAAAGACACAAAACAGATCATAACACACCGATACTTCCTTGACCTTTTTGATAGCCAAAGTGAGCCAACTGTGTGTTCAAAGATGGCTGTCCACAGTGAACAGAGATGGTCTCTTTTACTCCTTCTTCAAACCACCTGTCTTCTCTGTCCCTTTGGAAATAGGGTGGGTGTGGTTAGAGTGATGGATATCAGCTGTGTTGGCCAGCCTTCCCTGGCACTGCCCACTGAACCCACTGTTTTAATAATAATAATAATGATAATAATAATGTATAACAATGTATACTTTATTGATCCCCGTGGGGAAATTTTACCTGTCCCCTGCAGGTGAGGTGAACCACACTTCGCCACATTCCTTATGCGAACTGAAGTGCAGTACTAAGGGCAAAATTGCTGTTGACGCCAAGTGCGCCGGACCCACAATAAACTTTCAGAGGAGGGACTCAGGAGACTACCAATGACAGGGAAGAATACCACTGATTGACATATGACCTGCTAGTAAGTGGATTAGAGGTTCACCCAGGCAGCCACAACCAACAATCACAGTTCCAGTGTGCATGCAACTTAATGGCCCAGTTCATTTGACAGCCATGCATATGCATAATGCTGCTCCCTTCATTTTCTTCATGTTCCTTATTCACTTTTCCTTCCTAACATTCTGGTACAGGTTCAGCTTGGTTTCATCGGTCCAAACATTTTTCTGTCATAGTCTTTTAGTTGTTTTCTGGCAAAATCTAATCTTGTCTTTTTGCTTTTAAGTGTAACCAGTGGTTTACCCTAACCTCGAAGATTCTGAATATGAGATTATGTATAAAAATGTCCATTATTCATAAACAGTTAATGCAGTGGTTCTCAAACTGTGTGGCGAGTTCAGGTGGGGCGCAAGTTACCTGGCAGAAAAGTCATGCAGAACTACTGTTTAACATCGGAATCACTTTTACGGCAGAACAAATACATTTGCAGCAGTTACGTTAATATTATGCGCATCCACCAAAAAGCTGCAGCCGCGTGTGTAAGTCTGTCGGCTGTCGACTTACGCGGCTGCAGCTTTTCGGCTACAGCCTACACACATCAACAACAACAACAGGACCCAGTTCATTCTGTTTTAAGCCGGCGAGCCGCTCAGTTGCGTCCGCCTCCCCAGCAGCCGCGGCGCAGACCACGCCCCGCCACAGCTCTGCAGTCAAAAACAGGCTGACTGCAGCCACTAAGAGTGAAGAGTATTAATTATATATTTTTCATCTCTGTTCACAAGTTTTTGGATTTCTTTTTTTATAACACTAAGACTGAACTTTATTTTTCCATGTTTGTCAATGTTCACATTCTGTTTAACTTGTTGCTTTTTTTGAAGAAGTGCTGCAGACGAATGAAGCAGTCTAGTGACAAAGGTTACAAATACTTGTTTGAAATGAAAGTTGTTTGTTTAAAACAAAAATTGCTGAAGGATTCATTGTGAATGAGTTTATTATCTAAATAAAGTTGCAGCTCGGCTTTTCTGTCATTGTTTTGTTTAGATGGGGTGTGAAAATATTTCTTCCTGCCATGTGGGGAATGACTGAGCTTGAGAACCACTGAGTTAATGTAATACTTTCGTTAAACCTCATAAATAAAGATGAAAGTCTGCAGTTCAATCACATTTTGATTGTGAAGAGAAACTGATGTTTGGTTTCCGTGCATGTTTGAAGTCTGTGCTGCAAACGCAACGCAGAAGTGTAAGCAGTCACAATTTAGAAAGCTAAAATAAAAATAGCAGTGATGCAGGAAGCTGTCTAGACATGCCATAGAAGATGATCAGCCACGTTTAAATCTGATAAGGTTTTTGATTTTTATGGTTCTTTTGTTCATACATCATAAATAAGAGCAGGTCACTGGAGTAGGTTGTTCCTAAAGTTTTTGACATTGCCCCCTTACAAAGCTCTGCCTAGTGCCTAAGGACTGCCATGAGGAGTTAGAACTAAAAGAAGTGATTGAATACAAAGCAATAGAAAAAAAGATTTTAAGTGTTATTGCCAATTACGCAGCAGAGATTGCATGTTCTTGAGATTTGCTTGTGTTTTTTCCACCTGCTCCAGCTTACTTCCATAAATCCAGAGGTACGAGTTTGTCTGTCTTAACGTTTGTACTTTCATGGTCTAAACTACAGCATTTCAGGGGTCTGTCAATAAACATTTAAAAAGACACACAATTAAACTCCAAATGAGACAAAAATGGCTCTCATAAATTCCTATCCTAGCGTCAAGATGCAAGGTAAATGATCAAAAGTGTGCAACAGGACAGAAGATGAGAAGACTTCTAAAAAGGGAGAGGGAGAAGAACTGAATGAGAATACATTGGGAAAAAAAGTCCTGAGGGAATACTCCATTCGGAGTGTTATACTTCTCAGCTGCACTATTGCCTTTTCATTAGCTAGGCATTTAGCATTCATTACAGATCCATTTCATCCCTTTAAGACCGGCCTTTTCACTGCCCTCCCCTCTAATGGAGCCAGCTCCACCAAAAGCTAAGGAGCAGTTTTCCATTTGCTTGCTTTTGATCTACACTCAAACGTGTGCACGCACACATGGACACACACACACGTGTCCACACACATAGATGTGCTGTCCTATTCATGTGCAAAGAAACTGGCTGTCTTTTTTAGACAGACAGAGACATACTTGTTAAATAAAAACTCATTAGCAGTATGACACCCTGAAGCTTAAGCACACTTGGATTATGCAGAAAGGTGATAATCACCAGCACGTCCACCTCTGAATGCCTCAAAAAAAGGGACGTTTCTGGTCTTTGTTTAAGTTCATGCCGAAGCATCTGAATCGCAGAGTTCATGCTTGAAAACCTTCAAGTGTGGCTGAACTGAAACAATTCTGCAAGTAAGGGTCAAACTTCCTCCACATCAATGTGAGCAATTAATTGCCAATTACTGCAAATGCTTGATTGCAGTTGCTGCAGAGAGTGGCAGAACCTCTACCTAGATTTAAGAAGTGGTTTCACATAGGGCCAGGTAGCTTTGGAAAGTTTTTTTTCCCTTAATAAATGAAATAATAATTTAAAAATACCGGCAGTGGCCAGTGCTTTTACATTCTGAAAGAATGCAGTTTATAATCACCTGCTTAGTTTCCATGTTTGTCTTCATGTTCTATAATTATAAACAATTTCCTTACTGTGCTCAGTGACAGCGGTACTTCATTTTCATTTGCAGCCTGTCTTCTAAAATGTTACATTAGTCTTAAAGTGGTGTTGCTGAATTCATTTAGAAGGTATATTCCTCATTTTTGTTAATGGAAATCTGTGAAAGCAATGAGATGAGTGGTGTTTATACGATGAATGATTTAGCAATGTGTCCTTATGAGCAGAAACTTTGGAAAAGTATGCACTACAAACACTAGTCTTCCTTATATTAGTTTCTTTTAACTACAGACTTTTATTATAGTCTCTACATATTCATAAGACAAGCTTTACATTGTTTTCCAAATCAAGCTAGGCTTTTCACCATTTCATGTTTACATTTTTTCAGTGATTGTGTGTTTATTTATTTTTTCCTTCTTTGTTCTAAAAATATTACTCTATGTGTCTTTGTACCTTTGTTTTTTCTCTGACTCTGGCCCGATTACTTTCACCTCTTGTTCACCTGCTGGATTTGTGTATTTTGCTGTTATTCTACCCTGTGTCTTCTCAGATCCCATGCCCTGTGTCATTTCCATCCCAGCCTTTGAGTGTAGGTAATTTCGGAGTTGGAATTTTCAACTGAAACACCTCCTTAACTTGGATTTACTACTTAGAAAGTCAGAGCAGCCAAGTTAAGAATTCAACATGGCAACATAGAATGTAAACACCAATAAAACTTTCATTTGTGCTGCCACTGATGTGTATTTGTAATTCACAAAGTCAGCCATGCAAACAACACTGACCAAGCTGGCCATGAACATGCTGCAGCTGTCTTCTCTTTCTAAGAGTGTATTCCTCATGACCAGGCTAGTGATGGTGCACTTGTCGCTCATGTAGTCGTCTTTCACAGTGATTTGTGTGATGTTTAGTTTGACCTTTTTCTTTAATTTCTAGTCGATTTTTAGCTTACTTTTTTGGCTTTTGCTGAAAAAAAAGCTGGGTAGTGTGAGGGGTCTCGGCCCCTGGTAAAACCAGGCAGCAAGATACCCAGCTCAGCCTCCTGCTCCTCACTGAGGGCAACTCCAGAATGGGAAAGAGTCCAGCCCTCGCCAGGAAGATGACCAAGCTGTTTGTGGAGTTGAGCCCATCTATATCTAGTAGGTGTCTATCAACCTTACACACTAGCTCAGTCTCCTTTTCCTCCAGACAGGTGACATTCCTTGTCCCAATCATCAGCCTGAATAGCTAGGAAATGGTCCGACAGGGCCTCCGCCCATGGTCACCGCATACCCCTACGCAGACCCCTATGTCGCCTTCTGCGGGTGGTGGGCCTACAGGTGGGCCAGACCCATGTCTCCTCTTCGGACTATGGGCTATGGCCTGGCAACCAGGTGCTCGAGAGAGAGCACCGTCCCCAGGCCTGGCAGTCAGTGTACTAATTCAGATTTAAATAGTGCCCATATTCGGCATCTTGGGCAAAAACTTTGCAGCCATTTCAAAACACATATGTATGTTTTAATCTGCTCAACTTAAAGATTTAAGTTCACCAACACAGATAGCTAGATAGATAGTTTCCAAATTACTTTATTATTTCCATTGGGATTTCCATTGCAAAATTATTCACAGACAGGAGAGATCACATTCAAAGTGTCTTAGCTCCTATTAAAGTCCTCTGAATGATTTATTACCTGTGTTTCAGGTATGATGGGGCCATCTTCAGGTGAACTTCTGTAAAATGTAGACAGAGGGGAAGCAACAATGACAGGACTGGGTCTGATGAAACCACTCAGGTCACAGCTGGGAATGTCATTTTCCTCCTGCAACAGCCAGACATGATATGTGTCAGTCACTGAATATGGAAAGGTGAGCTCAGTAGTCACAGCAGTGATTAAATTATTCATTTAACCTGAATAAGTCTGTGATATGAAGAGTAAATGAACTCTTATCAGAAACAAAGGTAGTATCTGCATATTTAGTGCAGTGTCAACAGTCAAACCCTCAGTCATTCACCTTCTTCATGACAAGCGTGTCCATCACATAGAAGACATTCCATGGCACCCAAACAGTTCTGTACTGAGTGAGGAAGGGAGCACGCTCAAAGCTCAGTGTTAAGGATGCCCCACCATTGGCCAGAAGATCAAACCTGTCAGCACATCATCGTCAAACAAATGTGTACAGTAAGTGCTGGAAAACTCAGCTGAAGAGACGTGTGAATACCATTCAGCTGAATTATAAAAGCTTTAATACGGAAAACCTTCTAATTCACTTCTGTTCACTTCAGACTGTTAGACAATATAAGAGTGGATTTGCCAACTTCAGCAGTACAAACAACTGACTCTTAAATTTTCATTTGTGATGCTGTAATTGGCTCATTTGAATTCTGTGAGTGTGCTTCATGTGCATATTGTGTCTATATATTCTGTGCATTACATACCTACAGTTGGAGTGTGTGAGCACTTTTGTTCTCTGTGTGCAGGTGTGTGTTTGTGTTCAACAGTGATTGATTACATCCCTGTGAATTCAGTGGATTTGAAAAAACGTCTTCTCAACACGTTCACACCTCTCAAGCTCACGTGAGAATAAAGATAGAAGCTGGTGTGAGTCGAGGTGGGAATGTCAGAGCAGAATATAGATATGACTTAAGTACTCTCCCTTTGTTTTGCTGTCCGTTTTGTGTTTGTGTGACTGTGTTGACATATCTTTGTGGGGACCAAAAATTGGAAGTTTACTATACTTGTAAGGACCAACAGCCCTTATGGGGACAAAATCCCAGTCCCCACAAGTTTGAAGGTATATTTCAGACTCAAAAAGTGGTTTATGTATCAGACTAAATACAGGATTCATCTCTGGAGGCTCTGTGGCTAACCAATTCTATTTTCAAGTTTATTTAGTGAATAGACTAACATCTGTTTTAAACCATTGCTGAGAGGGGAGAATTTTTTTGGAAAAGGCACAACGTATGTTTGTATAAAAGGTGTATAGAAGTATTAATAATGAATAAGTACACACATGCCATCCTTGCGTGTTACAGTGTATCCATGTTCAGGATAGTGAACAAATGTCACGTTGACTCCAATCAGGGGTGTTCCATCAGCTGTCAGTACCTGACCTCGAATTATCGACACCAAGCTAAAAAGAGAGAGAAAGAGAGTAGAAAGAACTTGTTAACTCACAGCTGCACTGCCTGCAAGATTTACTTTAAAAAATTACAAAATGTTTTATGACAATCAGGCAAAGTCCCTGTGGCTGAGCTGGAAAACTGCCTTAAGAGATGGAAACACTTACAGAACATCTTAGCTTTGCAATGTTACTCATTGTGATCGAACTGCAGAGTCCACCGAAGGATAACTTAAAAAACAACAATGGAGGAACTGCTGAGTAGTGAGAGTGTAACGGCATGCTGGTGTCACTACAGTACTTACAGTACACATTGTCTTTTGCATAGGTTACACCAGCACAGCATTTAGCTGCTTTTTTCAGTGTTTATGTGTTTTCAGCTTTGATTAATATTCCAAGATTTATATTTGTAGTTCTGGTCCTTGGTTTCTGTTTCCATGCCTCTGCCGTGTTCCAGGTTTTGTCAGCCTCATCTTCATGTTTGTTTTCTCTTGTTCCCGTGTTCGGTGTTCCCTCTCTGTCTCACCAGTTAGTTATGTTCCCATTTCTATTTTTTCCCTGGTCCAAGTGTCAAGCCCGCATGTCTTAGTCTTTGTTGCCATGGTTATCGGACATCCTGTTTTATTTTCAGTCTCTCGCCCTGTTCAGTGTGCTCAATTTTGCCTTCTCCCTGTCTGATTGTGTCTGATTAGTTCCAGCTGTGTTCCCTCCTGTTTCCTCTCATCCTGTGTGTATTTAAGTCCTGTGTCTTCCTCTGATTGTTGTTGCATTGTCCACGTTGCTGTGTTTTTCCCCCGTGCTCATCGTTTCCCTTGTTATTCCCAGTCGGTTCCCAGTTTCAGGTTTTGCTATCTTGTCTGATGCACTTCATAATAAAGTCACATACATTTCTCACATGTTTGGATGGACATGGATTTTAGTGTTTTATTTTTTTATCCCATTTTACTTGCTCTTGTGTAGAACTACTTTTACACACACACACACACACACATATATGCAAAAAAAACAATGCAAAAAAGAAATCATCTTATCCCCCAATTTTTTTTTTCACAATAATTTGTGAAAAATTAAAATTAAAATCCCAACAACCGTAAAGTCCTGTGTCACACTGCCTACATATTTTCAGCACTAGGGCTGTCAAAAAATTGTTGAAACTCCATCAAATCCACATAAATAAGCATTGCACATAAAATACTATGACAATAAGCTACAGCCAGTAACCTCATAATTAGCTTCACTAGCAACCAGGTCACAACTGCAAGATGTTTGAGCTGCAGCTTACAGTTATTTTCAAGTAATTTAAGCTCATTGCCAATTTGTGATATCTGACATCTGACTTATAAAGGTAAAATTATTCCAGACCATAGATGTTGTCAGACGCTTGACGTTTTTCAGTATTTTACCCTTGCTTTGCCTGCTATCAAAGCACTGACCTTATAATTTGTGGAAAATCTTCTCTACCACCTGAGACACCCCTTCCTTCAGGTGAAGGAAGGGGTGCCTTACATTCCTACAGAGCCTTACATTCCTACAGTTTTAGCCCAAAACCATTCCCTGCCCTGCATTTGAGTCGTGTTTGTTAGATGTCGAGCATTTCTACCTATTAGAGTTTTATCTCTGTGACTGTAAGCCTTATCCTTAAAAGAGTAAACACACACACACACACACACACACACACACAATATACCTGTGTTTTCACGTCTAAAAAAATCTTTTAATGTTTGCAGGTACATTTTATTAGGGCAGTGGTTCCCAAACTTTTTTTGCTAGGCCCCCCTTTGTTTTACAAGACAATCTGATTTGATTTGATCTTGGCGCCCCCCCTGCACAAACGAACACCCTTCAACCACACACACCCATATTTTGTTTTCAAACTCCATTGCAGTTTATTTCACACCTCAAACCTTTTGCAAACAATTAAACAAATAAAAGTAAACTGCAATAAAATAAACTACTAACTCTTTTACACTACGACCCCACCTACACAGGTATTTTTTTTTTTAAAACGCAGCTTTTTCTATGCGTTTGGGACTTTCGTCCACCCGTAAACGGCATTTTGGATCACTAAAAACAGAGATTTTTTTAAAAACTCCTGCCAGGGTGGAGATTTTCAAAAAAGTGCGTTGTAGCGTTTACGTGTGAATGAGGAAAACAGAGTCACACAACGTCAAAGGTGTGCGCCACGTTATTGTTTACATGAGATGAATTTCTACAATGGCGGATACAGACAAAATACTGTTACTGTTAATCTGACTATCTGCAGTTTTTACACGCTTACATATACACACGCAGTTACTGTCCCTCCATTTAGAAAGGCAGAGGCGTCAGAGTGAACTTCGGACGTGGCTTCTACATTCAACACAGACGCTGTCACAAACAGATCCCGACGCTAACGAATAAATGTTTTGTTTTTTTTTAATTAAATTTAAGTATGCTGTATGCATTTTGGCCAAAGTTGTGAGTCCACACCAGCCATATTTCACAGCGCTGTGACTCTGGCCGTGAGAGCCTGTGAGACAAAATCCAAATACTGTCTTTAGTTATTAACATTTGAAATGATGAAAGCACTTGAAAAGTAACACAAAATTAGCCACCTTTCCAGAAAAACACAAAAACTTTTAAGAAGTACAAAACCCTGTTTACTCTTTCCCTCCCAGGCTTCTAGACTTCTGATTGGCCAACATTTCTACACGGTTAGGATTTGGCATGTTCTTGATGGCGTTTGACTTCGTTTTTTTTATCGTTTACATGTGGACGGGATTTTTTTTTTGTAACGAAAACGGATAATTTCCGTTTTCAAAAATACCCGTGTACGTGTGGACGTAGCCTTAAATAACGGAAAAACAATTATTTTACGTGTAGTTTGTTTTTTTGTTGGTTTTTTTTCCTGTGTAATAATAATCAACACTGCTATCAACACATTTTCAAAAAATGCCTCTCTGTGCAAAATGGGTTTAAAAACATAAACAACTGTGGGACACTGTTTGTCTGTGATTTGGACAGCCCAGCGCGTGCTCCCGCTGTAGGGGAAACAAATTCTGTCGGGGAGACCTACCCTTGGACCCACCGTTGCGCAGGTGAAGCCAAAGCCAAGATATGCATCATCATATGTTCTAGTCTTTGGTTTGGAAGGAAGTTGGTTTGGAAACATATTTGGCAACGCTTCATCCTCTGCTTTGCGTTTGTGTGGGAGCCCGTCAAAAAACCTGTCCATTACGCTAGCAGTGTCCAAGCATTCTTTTTTTGTAATTCGTACTGCCCCCCCGCCCCGCCCCCCCTTGCAATGGAGCCACTACATTAGGGAAACACTTGACACTTTTATTACAGGTTTGAGGCCCTCTCCTCTTATGAAATATTCAGTAAATCATAAAAATATGACAAAAGCAGAGAGATTGCCAAACACAATTGCTGTCATGTTTCTTCACTCTCAGTAGAGTTGCCTTTCACCCTCTGTATTTGCGAACTGGCCCCTATCATTCTCAATGAATGCTATCTTTGAGGCAGGTGTGGGCAGGAATGGCTTTTGGCAAGGGAAAACGGCAGACCTCGAGCCACTATATTTTGATTTTGCTAACACGTTTTATTATTTTCATCCCTACAGAAAGCAAAGCCAAACTACCACTTCTCATGCTAAATAAAAATAGGATACACTATGGCGTGCAACAATCAAAAGCAACAGTGTTTCTCCAGAAGAACTACAGATCATTTAAATTATTCTTCAAAGAGATGTGCATGAGACATGAATATGTGTGATTTTTCCCTGGCAATGTGCAGGTGGAGTACATTCCTGGACATCTGGAAATTGCTTTTTATGGTTATTGTAACTGTTCAGTAACAGTCCCAAACACTAATGTGGAATGATGAACACGGGTGAATCCAGTTACTGCAAAGCTTAACCCTTAAAATATGTCATCCAAAAAAAAAAAACAGTTCACTGTAACATCTCTGCAGTATCCAATAGTTATTTACAGCAAATCAGTGTTTACATGTACATGGCTTGAAATTAACATCTGTATGTGCATGCCAATGTTGCTGCTGCTTTATCCCTTAAACTTAAGAGAAAAAAAAGACATTACCTTTTATTAAAAGGATTTTCGCCATTGATTATGTGAGTAGATTCAGGCCCAACTAGAAAGTGAATGCGCTGGTAGAAAGATCTGGCAGCCTAAGAAAAGCAAAATAAATAAACGGGTAAAGTGATGCTGAAAGGTGTCGTCATTTTGTGCCTTCAATTTCCAACTGGATCCCCTTACCTGTTGAGGAGGCAATGAGGATGGAGACTGGCTGAGCACCTCGCCTGGGTCAGGTGACCCTTTGCAGTACAGCTGATTCTGACAGGAAGGCTGCAGACAGCAGTCTGGATCCATACAGTCAGCTAAGCCATCTGAAATATGCACACAAACCTAGAGTCACAAAGCTAGCACAGAGTTGGGAAAATATACAGCGGTTTAAAAGCTGTAAATGTGAAATCTTATGAACAGCTTAACATGTTTCAGTTCACAGGAAACAAACGCAGCATAGCATTAGCTGGTTTCCCATGATGCACTGTTAGAGAATTGTCACCCACCCAGTTCTTTTTTAGTTGTTTGGAGAGCAACTACACTTTCTTTATTATGATCTCCTTACAGTAAATGACTGAGACCAGAGACTGAAGGATGAAGTATGGAGTGAGGTCAAATGGCTACTGAAAAGTTATTTGTATGAAGAGATGATGGAGATAAAAAAAAAGGAATAAGAACTGAACCTGAAGAGGCGTGAGGAGGTAACTAAATGATTAACGATGAAGGAATGATAATAAAGGCATTAAGAATAATTAACAAAGCAGGCATGTGTAGAGAAGTGGTAGATGCAAAAAGATGATAGGGAGGATAGTCACATGGAATCCTGGAATTTATGCAACTTTTAGGCTACTTTCAGATACATTTCACTTTCCATTAACCTACTAATCCACGTATAAAAAATTTGTTCAGTCTTTAAGACAGAGGTTTCAATGACCAATAAACGGATAATGTACTAATGTACATTAAAAAATATATATATATTTATATCTATAGCATTTATATGATTTTATGAACTCCGGTATAGTTCCTGGAGCCCTTTATATTTTGCATTCAAAAAGCCAGATTTCCTTGTAATTTTGTGAAGTGGTCTTAACCAGTAGGTCTCCAGTCTTTTCTGCAGACAGTGGCTGCTTTTTCACTCAGCTTTAGTGCTGTCCTTGTAAATGGACTGGTTCTTATATAGCGCTTTTCTACTCTTCTGAGCACTCAAAGCGCTTTACACAACTTGTGCATTCACCCATTCACACCCAATCACATTTTTATAAGTGCTTTCTAAGTAACATTCACACACACATTCATACTCCGATGGATGCATCGGAGAGCAATTTGGGGTTAGTATCTTGCCCAAGGATATTTGGCATGCAGACTGGAGAAGCCAGGAATCGAACCACCAACCTTCCGATCAGTAGATGACCTGCTCTACCACCTGAGCTACAGCCAGGTGTAGTGGACCATTCAAAACATAGTGGAAGCTCTGTCACATTTTCAGGTTGTATTTTAAACAGTGATGTCTGTCAAACCTCATGGGATTATAAATGCAGGAAAATAAGATCATGTTTTGATCCACCATGCAGCCAATGCAGCGTGTGTGCATGTATGTTAGAGAGAGACAAAGAAAGTGAGAGAAGTAGAGCGACAGAGAGAAATAATGAAATGTCAGTTGAACATACATCAAATGATAAGCTGAAATAATATTTAAACCTTTAATTGTCTCAAAGGTTTTATTTTAACAATATTTTTGTTGTAGTGGGAAGATGTAGTATCTAGATTAAAACACACAGACAGATAAAATTAGTTCAGATGAGTTAAAATGTCGAAGGGAGGGATAAGGAGAGCAAAAGGAGTTGGGACAGATGAAGAGACAGAAGGATCGAAGGAGGAACGCAAGGTAATAAAACCGTTTGTCTCTATTATTCTCTATTGGCTGAATGTAGTGTAAAGCGCTTTGGGGTCCTTAGGGACTAAGTAAAGCGCTATACAAATGCAGACCATTTACCATTTATTAGTTTATAAAAGTCACTTGTACATCTTGCATACAGATATCAGTGACATTAAAAACACACACTGACTGACAAAGCAAGCCTCTAATTTCTCGTCCTTTCTTTTCCTCATCCAATATCCATTTCTCTCCATCTCTTCTATTAACATAGTGTTCTAATTAAACATAGTCCCGGCTGTGTCACCAGCACAGTACATATGTTGCTGTTAGCTGACATATGTAATACCTACAAAAGATCCAATCCCCAGTAGTGTTGCTCCACCTTTCTACTGCACTGTCACAATAATTTCACCATACGGAGAGCAGCGCTGAAGTTTGTCAAACACAATGTCGAACCATCTTAAAGCACATCCTGATTCATCATTTTTCTAAACACTAATGGAGGCCAGATTTGAAAAATTACAAAAATGTAAAAATACTAGAGAAAATGCAGGTGTGAGGCACTCAAACGTTCACCTTATAAACCAGGCAGCTGTGCCCAGCTTTTACATTTTACTACAGCACATCAGTGTCTGCCCAGCAGGCAGCAGCACAGTCACCACATTATCATTTATTCATCATCATTCATTACTTTGAGTACCCATATATACATAGGCAAAGTAAGTAAGTACTTACTCTCTCCCACCCTAACACAGACAGTTAGCGTTGTTATCAGGTCTTGAATTGATTGGATGGTACAAGCTGATGTGTGATTTTTCCTCAGTCCTCTGCAAATTAATGTGTGGGGGTGGGGAGGGGGGTTGAGGGGGTGTTGCACTCACCTGTGCCTTTCAAAGTAATCTCAGACCACTTTCTAAAGCACCTGTCCACTCTTCATTTCTTCCTAATGTCTTTCTTTGTACTCGTGGGAGGACGTTTGGATTATTGTGTCGCTAGCATTTAATATTCTCCTTATCCCGTGTTCATTCAGCCATCAAACAAATCTGTTCATATATTTAACCATCTGTCTCCCCACTTTTAGTGTATCTACACAAACATACCTCCTTCATTGTCCTTGCCGTCGGTACATAGTGTTTCCATGGCAACGTGGCACCCCGCCCCTCTCCATCCCGACTGGCAGATGCAGTGCCATCCGCTGGCCTCCAAGGTGCATCGTCCATTGTTATTGCAGAGACCTGGACAACCCTCTGGGCACAGGGGACAAACAGTTAGAAAAGTTACAGCAGTGGGAATAAAGGGAGGGGGACCATGGGTGACCGTCAGGGTGAAAACGGGATTAAACCTATATACATCTTTGAAGTGACATGATGATATTTTTGTACTGAATTGCTGTGAGATGAGATTATCATTATTATTATTTATTTTAATTTAGGGCCACTTTCATGCTAAAAATTATAAATATTCCGAGTTTCCCTTTTGACTTGGAAAAGCCTCTGAAACAGCACCGAGACCATGATGGGATGAAAAGTCAAAAACAGCCTGAGGGGCATTGGCAGCCACCACAGGAATGAGGCTGGATTCTCCTGCACCACACTGAGGTGAGTCTTCAGTTCAAACATCTGACAAAACCCCAAAACAAACAAAAAATACACGGCATGGGCTACAATAAATATTCATCCAAAAGGATCAAAGGCAGAACACGACTATAGCTTACATATAAAAAATAAATAGGACTTTATTTTGGTTAAGCTGCCCTTTGGATTCTGATAGGTGTAAAAGCAGCATGTTGGGCTGAGACTGGGCTGGATAGGTTGTACTGTTTAAAACCAAAATCCATCTGTTTCATTAAACAAATGTGGGCCTCAGAGAGGCTTGTACCAGCTGTCTTATCAAATCCGTTTAGAACATCTTAGAACACATCCCCGTATTTAGCAGTCAATTCTACCATCCCATCATAGTATAAATGCGATTTCAGATGCTATTCAGAAATCATTCTAATAGACATAAAAAAGGTTGTTGGTATAAAATGGAAATAAACACAGAATGCAACAATTTCCAATAACTAAAACTAGAAAGCTGGAAAAAGCAAATGGAAAGGTTGTTTAATACTAAAGAAAACAACCAACCAGCTGTTGGCCAGTTGTGGAACAATGTAAGATGTATGTAAAGTACTAGATTCATTAAAAATATAATGATGGCATCTCAGAGAGACTGTCTGTCAGAAGTAAAGACGAGGGCTGAAAACAGTTGAAGATTTTCAGAATGACCACGCTCAGTGTAAGATACAAAGAATCTGCATTCTTATTATTAAAAGATATTATTCAGATAAATTCTGTATTCATGGGACCGTGTTTGGGGCTTTGGGCAGAGAATTCTGGTAATACTTCTAAAATCACTCTTAATGGACACATGGACCAAAGACGGGAAATGCAGCTGCGTCCTTGAGACTAAGGTTCAAATGCCAGCATCGGTGACAGTACTGTGGTGCATTAGTACACTAAGGCCACTAGATGACATCAAGGTAACGTCATCATTTTTTTTCCAAAAAACAGTAGTTTGTCTGTTTCAACATTTGCCACATTTGTTGCATGGATTTGTACTATTTTCACTCTAAATTCTTATGGAAATAATTGCACTCCATCTTAACGTACATTTTCCAAAACTTTAAAAAAACTGCATTTTATCTTCTCTCTATCAGCAGCTTCAGTACAAAAAGTACCAGGCTTCAAAAACCCATACTGGTTAAATTCAGATGTGTATAAAGGCATTCAGCCCCATACGATGGACATTTCTCCAATTAATGGACTCACAGACTGACAGACAAATAAAAACAGTTAATTACAGTAGCCCACATGTGAGAGACACAGACTGGCAGACAGACAGACAGTCAACCTTTGGTGAAATGCACTGATGTTGTACTTTCACATGAACTGCTAGAAGTGCCAGCAGCCAAAATGGCCACAGTGTGCTGCTTGGCTTTAATTAGTACAAAATGATAAGTTTTCTTTTCATCTGCGAACAAAGAAAAAGAAATGGCGTTGTTGCATAATACGAAAACAGGCCATACAAACAAACCAAATAAATAAAGTCAAAAGAAAAAAAGTCTCAGCATGTCAAACTGAAAGGTTTGTCTGTCAGAGGAAATTATAACTACATCAGAGGGAATTTTAACACCCAGTGAACTGACAAAGACTGAAATTTCCATTCAACAGGATGCTTGTTTCAGAAATATGGATTCCTCTGTGCTCGTTCTTCTTGTCAGGCAAAGAAATAACGTAGCGAGTTTAAATCCATGTGAAAACACAACAGGTAGACATAAAGGCAGAGCAAAAAGTATAGGGAGGACTGCGTGCCTCCAAAGACTATACTTTATGCCTCTGTTTGGCATTCCTCATTCACAAAATTGACAGTGAGGCTGGCAATCAGATAGACTGATTAAAACAGTGAGAATCAGAACCAAGCAAAGCCCAGAACAAGGAATGGAGATAAAGACTGAGGGGGAAGGAAAGTGAAGACAGATTGAAGACAGGAGGACAGCAACTGGCTTATTTAACACATATATCAGGCTTGTGGATGCAAGACAAAACAGGAGTCGCACACCTTTGTTTTATGACTGTGCGTGCACTTTTCATTTTTATTCAGTATGTTCTCATGTGCATCTATCTATGGTCTATGTTTCGTGTGTGAGAGTCAGAGACAGGAAAAGGAATGATACGACCAGAAAAAAACACAGAAATAGAAGTATACGACAATACAAGTCTAGCTAAACCGAGCACTGAGAATGACTGGAAAACAGTGAGCGAAAAGAAAAGACAAAACCTAAAACGAAATGGAGTTAACCAAAAATATGTAAGGTTATAAAGCAGAGTGTGAAGTCATTGTATTTTGGGACAGTAAGGCCTTTATTATTCTTTGGCATGAGTTACCTTTATATCCTGAGAATAGGAGAGGGCACGAGGGAGAGAGGGAGGAAAATTAGGGAGAAAAGTAAATTGAAACAAAACCAGCACTACCAAATATTTTATCTGTGATCGATAAATGAAGACGGCAACCAAAGGAAGAGGAGGGCAGGAAGGAAGAGCTGGGATCACAGGAATGAAATGATAAACAAAGAAGTTGAACCACAGCAGTGTAAATACGTCATTCACATGTTAGATCTCAGAAGGGAGAGGAAGGACAAAGCTAATGACAATGCAACAGCTGCTATGTTGTACACAACGTAGGTTCTGTTAATAAAAACAATTGTTTTTATACTGACAAACTCTCCAGTGCAGTGTACCAACCTTCTGAAAGAGGATCGAGCAGCTGTCACCACAACTGACACTGAAGCTACAGCTTGTGCTGCTGTTCCTCTTAACTGCTAGATTAAGTGACATCTTTAAAGCAGGAGGGGTTTTTACACGATTGTGATGTGTAGCACAGTTTAGTGCATGATAAAGCATGTGCAGCCACAGAGATGAAAAAATGAAGAAAATGCAAAAGTCCCAAAACAGTAGTTGGTTCCAAAAGTGAGCCATGACTCCCCTGGTCTATGGCCTCTTTAAATCAACTGACGGATCTATAATTCAAAATCCTACGTCTCCTTGTTCTTGAGTTGGGTGTCCGTGCTGTCTGCCTGCCCACTTGCCCGGTGGGGTGACGACAATACCCCATCTGCCTTTTATAGCTGAGGTGTGAAAACTAGACTGGGAAACAAAGTTCTGCACTGCAGGTTTAATGTTACTCAACAAAGAAACAAAATCTTCCCTTCATATTTCCTGCATAGCAAAACCATCCATAAAACTGGCAGAAGGTGTCAGTCAGAGGTAGGGCTGGGTGTCGTCACTGATTTCTATAACTGATTCGACTCAGTTTGGACTCAGACAGTCATAATATTAGAATTCTGATCATTTATCAGTACAAATCCATATTTTTATATCTATGTATAAAAACAAAGCTGACACTGTGAGACTTCATCAGAGGTGTGAGCATCACAGCAGATGTCTTTGTGTCAAAGTAACTGAGGATAAAACATGAAGGAGATTTTCCTGGCCTGGCTTTTTATAGCAGATGAACCATGAATCAACATATGAACATTACCTGATGCTGCTGAAGTGAAGCAGAGCAAAGTTACAGAGGTTTGATTAGAGACACAGCTAAGGGTTTTGCAATTCGGCATCTTTTTAAAAAGTTTACATTTCTTTGGTATCAAACAGCATAAATGAGGCTTTCTTGTCAGAGGTCATTTTTGAAAAATTAAAAAAACACTGGGCGCTGTACACAACGGCAGACTGGTGCATAATAAGGAAGCGAATAGTGCAGAAAACAGATTTTTATGGTAAACACTGAGAGAGAGAGAGAGCTGTGCTGGAATTGTGATTTTATCATGGTAGAAGCAAAAGAGCAAAAGTAAGAAGGAAATAAATGACAATGTCTTTCAAATGAGAAGCGTAGTTTTGATCTTCATTTGCTGCTGGTTCAGTGAATTTTGGTCAGAGTGACGAAACCTGCAGCTCAGAATCTGCGAGATGTCTTTGTTCAGCACCCGACACTTTGTGTTTACGCCTTTGTGCGGATCTTTGATTGTTTGCTGTTTTAGCTGTTTGGCGTTTTTTGAAATAGTTTTGTGAGGTTTTAACCTGAGATTCTGACGTTTCTGGCAAAATACATTTATATTTAAAAATCGATTCAGGTTTTAATGAGTCGAGGTCGCTTTTTTTAAACTAAAATCGTTTTGAATCGGGAAATTGATTTTTTAAACCCGCCCCTAGTCAGAGGCACAAATCAGAGCAGTAGGAAATTAACTGTCACTGAAATTTGGGTCCAGTTTTTAGCTATTACTAGCAGCTTAAGTGACACAACCTTACCACTAGTGTTTCATGTTTCTTGAGCAAATCCATCTTGGAAATTGTACCTAACTCGTTCCTGGATATTTTTTGTACATAACTTTTTTCCAACAAGTAATTCGATGTTTTGTGAAGATTGAATCAGAACAGCTTCACGCTGGCAGCTAGGTAATCAAAACCAGGTTGACTCAGCAGGACTCTGTCTTAAAGAGATGCCTTTACAGGCTGAAACAGGAGGCTACATGAAGGGCTTTCACAAAGACTTTTTTATATATATAAAACCCTGGAAACATGCCTGCAGAGCACCAGAATCAATACACAGAGCTGAAAGAAGATTTTAAGGAGAAACAATTTTGAAACTGGTTATAAGAAAGATAGCTGTGGTTTTAGAAAATCATTCAGTGTAATCGAAAGAGTTAATATTGTGCAGGGTAGAGGCCTAAGACTCATAAAATCAGTTGCTCTAAAACTTTCGATCAAGCCCTGCCAGGAAGCTATTTACTTTCTTAGTCTGCAACACTTCTTATCATCTCTGGAGAACTCCTTGACCTATCTCAGGTTATACACTGCCAGTTCCTGCATGGTCTTTTAACTTCATCTTCTTGACCCAACAGCCAACAGAGATGTCAACTTAGAAAATCTTACTTGAAATATACACTGATATACACTGAAATTAAAATGAAAATTGTACTTCTAATTATATAAATGTCTTGTGTAAACTAAAGTATGACTTACATCTTTAACCCAAAAAGCAATTGTGTGAGTCAGATTAAAGCTGTTTAAATTCAGTGGCAGTAATGAGGACATTTGACTGTGTGCAACTGTCTGCAATACACGTGGACAGGAGAAAAGGAGGAATCAGCTCACAGGAAGACCAGGGTGAACAGAGAGCATATTTCTCCTATATTGGCTTCCCTTCATTGGCTTCCTGTTAAATCCAGAATTGAATTTAAAATCCTTTAAAATCAGGCTCCATCTTATATAAAATACATCTATATATCTTAAATACACAGTTGCTCTCACACTGCAGGCTTACTTGTTGTTCCTAGAGTATTTAAAAGTAGAATGGGAGGGAGAGCCTTCAGTTTTCAGGCCCCTCTTCTGTGGAACCAGCTTCCAGTTTGAATTCCGGAGACAGACACAGGGCTCTAGAGTGCGACCAATTTGGTTGCAAATGCGACCTAATTTCTCAGTGGTGCGACTGAAAAATCCTAGGTCGCAATGGTGCGACCAGCCATTCGAGTGAAAAAAAAAAAGTCTCTGCGTGGTCAACAACAGACACACATTATGCCCATATCGTGGTCTAAACCAATCAGAGATAGTCAAGGGCGGGACCTCTCAGATGCCCATGCCCAGATATTGAGATGTTCAGTTCAAAGCCTTTGAGGCATTTTTAATTCTGACTTTCTTTTTTATTTTATATATCTTGAGAGTTTAAATTTAATCTTAAATTAAATTTCAGCTCAGTGAAGCACTTTAATCACAAGAACTTTTTCAGTACCGTATTTTTCAGACTATAAGGCACACTTAAAATCCTTTCATTTTCTCAAAAATGCACCTTATGTATGAATTCTGGTTGTGCTTACTGACCGCAAATGTGGTACACAGTGCTCAAAAATCTGTCAAAATGTTTTAGTAGGACTTTGGTAAGCTATGAAGCCGCACCGCTTGATGGGTTGTTGGAGCATTACGGCTACCGTAGTCAGGAGCCTCGCGGAGTAATACGTACTGTGCTTCAACATAATATTACCTGTGTGTGTGTGTGTATAAGGACCCCAAAATGGCACCTGTTAAGAGACATGCT